>JAAGEH010000477.1:2133352-2198499 GCA_011751065.1 Lasiurus cinereus
GGCTGAGACCCTCGCGCTGAGGCTGAGGCTGAGACCCTCGCGCTGAGGCTGAGGCGCTGAGACCTTCACGCTGAGGCTCAGGCGCCGAGACCCTCGTGCTGAGGCTGAGGCGCAGAGATCCTCATGCTGAGGCTGAGGCGCTGAGACCCTTGCACTGAGGCTGAGGCTGAGACCCTCGTGCTGAGGCTGAGGCGCCGAGACCTTCACACTGAGGCTGAGGCGCCGAGACCCTTGTGCTGAGGCTGAGGCGCAGAGATCCTCGTGCTGAGGCTGAGGTGCTGAGACCCTCGCACTGAGGCTGAGGCTCAGTAGTGCGTCCTCGGCTCTCGAGCCGCCAAGGCACCTGCCCTCTGGGCTTCTGGTGCGGCTCGGGCCGGGGCCCGACCTGCTGGAGCAAGCGCCGGTGCTGGTTTCCTTAAACCCTGCGACTCCACGGCCCCCCCCCACGTGTGTGTGCGCTGCTGTGGCAGCAGGAGGAGGTGTTCTCAGTGGGTATAGAATCGGCCTGCAGACTGAAGAGTCACTCACGGCGGAGCCTGCGGAGGACTTGCTGCTCCAGACCCACCCGTGACTGATAATTCTCAGGGGGAAAGGGGTGAGGGGTATACAGGGAGAGACTGGACAAAAATCATACACCCATGGATGAGGTCAACGGGAGGGAGGGAAGGGTGGGAGCTGGGTGGAGGGTACTATGGAGGGGAAAAAGGAAAAACAAATGTAATAATCTGAATAATAAAGATTTAATTTAAATAAAGAATTGTGGGGGTGCCACAAGAAGAGAGAGAGCAAGATACTGAAAACCTATTTAAAGAAATAATGACTGAAAACTTTCCACATCTGGTAAAAGAAATAGACTTACAAGTCCAGGAAGCACACAGAACCCCAAATAAAAGGAATCCAAAGAGGACCACACCAAGACACATCATAATTAAAATACCAAGAGCAAAAGGCAAAAAGAGAATATTAAAAGCAGCAAGAGTAAAACAGTTCATTACCTACAAGGGAGTACCCATACAACTGTCAGCTGATTTCTCAACAGAAACGATACAGGCCAGACGGGAGTGGCAAGAAATATTCAACGTGATGAACAGCAGGAACCTACAACCAAGAATAATCTATCCAGCAAAGCTATCATTCAGAATTGAAGGGCAGATAAAGAGCTCCACAGATAAGAAAAAGCTAAAGGAGTTCATCAACTCCAAACCAGTATTATATGAAATGCTGAAAGGTACTCTTTTAGAAGAGGAAGAAGAAAAAGGTAAAAGACAAAAAATTATGAACAACAAATACATATCTATCAACAAGTGAATCTAAAAAATTAAGTGAATTAAAAATTTGATCAACAGAATAAACTGGTGAATATAATAGAATCAGGAGCACAGAAAGGGAGTAGACTGATAATTCTAAGGAGGACAAAAATCATAAAGCATTAATCAGAATGTGAAATTACAGCAGAAAGATTAAAGTTAGGTGAGGTAGATAAGTGATCAATCAAAGGACTTGTATGCATGCATATAAGCATAACCAATGATCACAGACACTGGGGGATCGGGGTATGCCTGGGAGGGAGGGGGGGCAATGGGGAGATATGTATAAAAAATTAATAAAAATTAATAAAATATTTTTAAAAAAGGAGAGCACTAGTTAGTGAATAGATACAACTTTTTGCGAATTATTTGGGTGGATGTAGACATCAAGTCCTTAAAATCAGTTTTAATCCCTTCAAGGAGAGGGCAGTTGTGGGTGATCAGGCCTGCAGGGTAGGACAGTTGGTGGGGGAGGGATCCAGACCTGCAGGGGAGGGCAATTGTGGGTGAACAGGCCAGCAGAGGAGGGCGGTTGTGGGAGACCAGATCTGCAGAGGAGGGCAGTTGTGGGCGATCAGGCCAGCCAGGGAGCAGTTAGGAGTTGACCAGGCTGACAGTGGTGTGGTTAGGGGCAATCAGGCAGAGGCAGGCGAGCAGTTGGGAGCCATCAACCCTGGATTGTGAGAGGGATGTCTGACTGGGATTGGGCCTAAACAGGCTGTCAGCCGTCCCTCAGGGGCTGTTGCAGGCTGGGCTGAGGGACACCCTCCCCCCTCCCCATGTGCAAATTTCATGCACCGTGTCTCTAGTGTTTTAATAATCAGAAAAGTGAAATCAAAAGATTGAAAAACATTGCTGGCAAAGGTGGTGAAACAGGAACCCTCACCATAAGGGATGTAAGTCCCTTATGGATGACAAATATAGCAGTTTTTATGAAAATGAAAAAGACATATACACTTTGACTCAACAATTTCATTTTTGGGAAATTATCCTACAAATATATTCACACATATTCACAAAAAAATGCGTGCACCAGGATAGTTATTATCACAATGTTTGTAATAACAAATAGTCAGAAAATATACATAATAGGAGGACTGATCAAATAAAGTGCACTCTTAATAGCAAAATATATGCAGCCCCCAAAACTGAGAAAGCTCTTGAATTTTTAAAAATAGAGATGAAATTCACATAACATTAAATTCATGGTTTTGACCATTTTTAAGTGAAAAATTATATCTTTATGTTTTAATATAAAACATCCTTACAGATATATTGGTAAGTGCTTACTTCACTCATCTTATGTTCCCATCTGCCTACCTCTGATGATGATAATGGGAGGAACTTTTGCCAAAGAGAAACTTTGAAAAGGGTTGGTGACACAGGAGGCTCAGAGGATCTGTTGGTAGGGAAAGGTGATGTTAACATTAGTCAGAGGTTTCCAAACTGGAGGCACATTAGTGTCACCAGGGAAGATTTTATTTTATTTTATTTTATTTTATTTTGTTTTGTTTTGTTTTGTTTTATTTTTTATAGCAAAAGTGGAAATTTTATTTTTTTCCATTTTTTATTAATGAATTACATGTGTACATATCTTCCCATTGCGCCTCCCAACCCCACTGCCATACATTCTCTCCCACCCCCCGTTTTGCGTCCATTGGTTATGCTTATATGCATGGAAACAAGTCCTTCAGTTGACCTCTTATCTAACCCAACTCTCGCTAAACTTCCTGCTGTAATTTGACAGTCTGTTTCATGATTGACTGCCTCTGTATCTATTTTTTTGTTCATCAGTTTATAATGTTCTTTATTATCCATGATTGAGTGAGATCATGTGATATTTTTCTTTCATTGACTGGCTTATTTCACTTAGCATAATGCTCTCCAGTTCCATCCAGGTAGCAGCAAATGGTAAGAATTCGTTCTTTTTATGACAGCATATATTCCATTGTGCAGATGTACCATAGTTTTCTGATCCAATCATCTGCTGATGAGCACCTAGGCTGTTTCCAAATATTAGGTATTGTAAATTGTACTGCTATGAACATAGGGGTGTGTATATCCTTTCTGATAGGTGTTTCTAGTTTCTTAGGATATATTCCTAAAAGTGGAAACACTGGGTCAAATGGAAGTTCCAGTTTTAGTTTTTTGAAGAAATTCCATACTGTGCTCCACAGTGGCTGCACCAGTCTGCATTCCCAACAGCAGTGCAAGAGGGTTCCTTTTTCTCTGGATCGTCATCACCACTTGTCGTTTGTTCATTTGTTGATGATAACCATTCTGACAGGTGTAAGATGGTATCGCATTGTAATTTTGATTTGCATCTCTGGGATAGTGACTTTGAACATGTTTTCATTTGTATCTTGGCCTTCCTTCTGTCTTCTTTTGAAAAGATTCTATTTAGGTCCGTTGCCCATTTTTTTTTATCATTTATCTTCCTTTTATTCAGTTGTATCAGTTGGACGTACATGTTGGAGATTAAACGTTTATCAGTGATAACATTTGCAAATATATTCTCCCATGCAGTGGTCTTTCTTATTGTTTTGTTGATAGTTTCTTTTGCTGTGCAAAAGCTTTTTATTTTGATTTAGTCCCATTTGTTTATTTCTTCTTTAACTTCCATTGCCTTTGGAGCAGTATCAGTGAAGAAGTTCTTTGGGCATATGTCTGAGATTGTGCTGCCAGTGGATTCCTCTAGTATTTTTATGGTTTCCAATCTAATGTTTAAGGTCTGTATCCATTTTGAGTTTATTTTTGTATTTGGTGTAAGTTGGTTGTCCAGTTTCATTTCTATGAATGTATCTGATCAGAGCAGAGATAAACAACTTGGAGACCAAAGAAACAATTCAAAAGATAAACAAAACCAAGAGCTGGTTCTTTGAAAGGATAAACAAGATTGATGGACCTCTAGCCAGGCTCACCAAGAAGCAAAGAGAGAAGACCCAAATAAACAAAATCAGAAATGAAAGAGGAGAAATAACAACAGACCCTGTGGAAATATAAAGGATTGTTAAAAAATACTATGAACAACTCTATTCAAACAAATTGGACAACCTGCGAGCAATGGACATATTCCTAGAAAAATATAACCTTCCAAAACTCAACGAGGAGGAATCTAAACACCTCAATAATCCAATAACTATGGAAGAAATTGAAGCAGTCATCAAAAAGCTTCCAGCAAATAAAAGCCCAGGACCAGATGGCTACACAGGAGAGTTTTACCAAACATTCAAGGAAGAATTAAAACCTATTCTCCTCAGACTATTCAAAAACATTCAAGAAGAAGGATGACTTCCAAACACCTTCTATGAAGCCAGCATCACCCTAATACCAAAACCAGATAAAGACAACACAATGAAAGAGAATTATAGGCCAATATCTCTCATGAACATAGATGCCAAAATCCTCAACAAAATTCTAGCAAATCGGATCCAGCAGTACATCAGAAAGATCATACACCATGACCAAGCAGGATTCATCCCAGGAATACAGGGATGGTACAATATCCACAAATCAATAAATGTGATACATCACATAAACAAATTGAGAGATAAAAATCACATAGTCATATCAATTAATGCAGAAAAAGCATTTGACAAAATCCAACACCCTTTCTTGATAAAAACTCTCAGCAAAGTGGGAATAGAAGGAGCATACCTCAACATCATAAAAGCCATATATGATAAACCCACAGCTAACATCATACTCAATGGGCAAAATCTAAAACCATTTCCCCTAAGAACAGGAACAAGACATGGATGCCCACGCTCACCTCTCCTGTTTGACATAGTACTGGAAGTATTAGCCATTGCGATTAGAAAAGAAGAAGAAATAAAAGGCATCCAAATTAAAAAAGAAGAAGTAAAGCTGTCCTTATTTGCAGATGGCATGATATTGCACATAAAAAACACCCAAAGGACTCCATTCCAAAACTAATTGACTTAATAAATTAAATATGCAATGTAGCAGGATACAAAATTAATGCCAAGAAATCTGTGGCATTTCTATACACTAATAGTGAATTTACAGAAAGAGAGACTAAAAAAGCAATCCCATTTCCCATCGCATCAAAAAAATTAAGATGCCTAGGAATAAACCTAACTAAAGAGGTAAAAGACCTATATGTAGAAAACTACAGTACACTGAAAAAAGAGATAGAGGAAGAAGTTAACAGATGGAAGAGCATACCATGCTCATGGATTGGGAGAACCAACATCATTAAAATGTCCGTACTACCGAAAGCAATGTATAGATTCAATGCACTACCCATTACAATACCAAAGATATATTTCACAGACCTAGAAAGAATTGTTCATAGATTCATCTGGAACAAAAAAAAGACCACGAATAGCTACATCAATTCTGAGAAAGAAGAATAAACTAGGTGGGATCTCAATACCAGATTTCAAGCTATACTACAATGCAACTGTTCTCAAAACAGCCTGGTACTGGCATAGGAACAGACATATAGACCAATGGAATAGAATAGAGAACCCAGATATCCACCTAAACCACTATGCTCAACTAATACTTGACAAAGGAGGCATGAAAATTCAATGGAGCCAAGATAGCCTCTTCAATAAATGGTGTTGGGAAAATTGGACAGATACATGCAAAAAAAAAATGAAACTGGACCACCAACTTACACCAAATACAAAAATAAACTCAAAATGGATACAGGACTTAAACATTAGAAGGGAAAGCATAAAAATACTAGAGGAATCCACAGGCAGTACAATCTCAGATATATCCCGAAAGAACTTCACTGATACTGCTCCAAAGGCAATGGAAGCTAAAGAAAAAATAAACAAATGGGACTACATCAAAATAAAAAGCTTTTGCACAGCAACAGAAACCATTAACAAAACAACAAGAAAGACCACTGTATGGGAGAACATATTTGCAAATGTTATCACTGATAAAGGTTTAATCTCCAACATCAACAGCCAACTTATACAAGTTAATAAAAGGAAGATAAACGATCCAATAAAAAAAATGGGCAAGGGACCTAAATAGAACCTTTTCGAAAGACGACAGAAGGAAGGCCAAGAGACACATGAAAACATGTTCAAAGTCACTAATCATCCAAGAGATGCAAATCAAAAACACAATGCGATACCATCTTACACTGGTCAGAATGGAAATCATCAACAAATCAATAAACGGCAAGTGTTGGCGAGGATGTGGAGAAAAAAGAACCCTTGTGCACTGTTGGTGGGAATGCAGACTGGTGCAGCCACTCTGGAGAACAGTATGGAGTTTCCTCAAAAAACTAAAAATGGATCTCCCATTTGACCCTGTAATACCACTCTTAGGAATTTATCCTAAGAAATCACAAACACCAATCAGAAAGGATTTATGCACCCCTCTGTTCATAGCAGCACAATTTACAATAGCTACAATTTGGAAACAGCCTAGGTGCCCATCAGCAGATGAGTGGATCAGAAAACTGTGGTACATCTACACAATGGAATTCTATGCTGCCATTCAAAAGAAGGAATTCTTACCATTTGCAGCAATGTGGTTGGAACTGGAGAGCCTTATGCATAGTGAAATAAGCCAGTCAATGAAGGAGAAGCTTCACATGATCTCACTCATTTGTGGATAATAAAGAACATTATAAAGTGATGAACAAAAGGATAAATACAGAGGCAGTAAAGCTTCAAACAGACTGTGAAATTACAGCAGGAAGGTTAAAGTTAGGTGAGGTAGATAAGAGATCAATCAAAGGGCTCTTATACATGCATATTAGCATAACCAATGAACATAGACACTGGGGGATTGGGTTATGCCTGGGAGGGAGGGGGAGCAATGGGGAGATATGTATAAAAAATTAATCATAAAAAAAGAAAATAAAAGAATCAAAAGGAGAAGAAGAAGAAGAGAAGAGAAAGAGAATAAAATTAGGGAGGGAAGAAAGAGGATAAGAGAGAAAAGGGGAACAAAATATAGATGTCAGGAGAAAATGCCAATAGAACAGTCACTATCCCAACAAATGAGGGCAACAAGTACCTGGAGATTCATACAAACTACATATAACAACTAATATCAAGGGAGGTAATGGAAAAGAGAGGTAAAAAACAAACCAAAACAAAGCAAACAAAAAGCAAAATAAAACAAGTAGAATAAGCTAATACAATCTCACAAAAAGGTACAAAAAATTGAAACAATCACCATTCAGACAAACAGCAACAAAAGGATAGAGAAAAACAACTTTTTGGATAGTGAAGACATGAAGAGAGAGGTTTGTATGGACTTGGAGTAGGGGATTTGAAATTAGATATATGAGTGGGGTGAAATTTTAACCAGGTAAAGAGAAAGAATAGGGAGAATCTAAAGTTGGAAAAGGGAAAGAGAAATAAGACAACAAAATGGGGAAAGTTAGGAGGAAAGTGTTGGCATAAAGGTAGAGTTGAGATAGAGTAAAATTATGCTAAAAGAAAGATGAAAACAGAATGTAGAACTGTAATCCCAAAGTAAAATAAAGAGAAAACAAAATGACAACTGTTTTTTTTCTAAAAATGTAAAATAGTAGTAGTAGTAGTAATAGTAGTGGAAAACAAAAATGTAATAATTAAAAAGGCAAAATTAATTGAGGAGAAAAGAAAATAATAGTTTGTTAATTAAAATATGCAAAAATAAAAAATAAAAAAATAAAATAAAAAATTTTAAAAAAGAAAGGAAAGAAAAAGATAGAATGGGCAGTAGTGTAGGTCATTCACTTCCACTACTGTTCTGCTTGGCACTCCTGTTTCCCAGTAAGGAAGGTATTACAGTTCCCTGAGTTCCACTGCTGAGTTGTGTTTTAATCTCTTTATTCTTTTGTGGTTATGCAAGAGTCAATTTGTGCGTCATCCACTGGGTGGCAGTGTTTTGGAACTGACTCTGGGTCTAAGCACAGGACCTCTCTAGGCTGTGCTTAGATCCTGCTACTCTGTGGTTCTCAATAATGGTTTTTGTGGATTTGAGCAGCCAGGACACAGTAATACTCCCAGGCTGTCCTTCTGCCTCAGATCAAAACGAGTTGTTTTCTAGAGCTCCACTCTGTCAACAGCTCCGAGAGTCCCCTTCCACACTTAGGGATCATGCAGTGCCCCACATCTGTGGAACTCTCCAGAAGCAGCTTTCCCGCAGCCTGGTTCCCACGGTGTGTGCTTCTCTGTTCTATGGAACAGGAGACCTCACCTTTTCCCAGGTGAAATCTAACTTTTGTGTGTGCCATGTGGAGCTCCTCTGAGTCTGTGTGTCTGCGCCGATTGGAGAGTGGTGTTCTGGGTCTCCCAGCTGTTCGGTGTGTGCTGCAGCTGCAGCTTTCATACCACCACAGACATCCACCTCCCTCTGCAAGATGGTGCTGTCTCCGCATTTGAGCTTGTGGCTCCAGCAGACAAAACCCCCGTGGCTGTGGGGCTGCCTGGTCAGGGGAGCCCCGTCTAGCAGTCCCCCACCTTCTCCTGGAGGATAACTGACTCTTAACTTGCCAACAAACACTCCCAGTGCGACTCTCAGCTCCTCTCTCTCCCTCTGCCTGGCGAGAAGGCTCCAGATGTGTCCCTCTATTCCGCCACCATTTTCTAATGCTCCCCCCAAAAACAGCTCCTTTGTCAAATATTAATTGGGCATAGTGGTTTGGGCGGATATCTGGATTCTCTATTCTATTCCATTGGTCTACATGTTTATTCTTGTGCCAATACCTGGCTGTTTTGAGAACAGTGGCTTTGTAATACAGCTATAAATCTGGTACTGAGATCCCACCTACTTTATTCTTCTTTCTCAGGATTGCTGTGGCTATTCAGAGTCTTTTTTTATTCCAGATGAATTTTTGGAAAGTTCTTTCTAAGTCTGTAAAATATGCCATTGGTGTTTTAATGGGGATTGCATTGAATCTATAGATTGCTTTGGGTAGTATAGACATTTTAATGATGTTAATTCTCTCAATTCATGAACATGGTATGTTCTTCCATCTGTTTATATCTTCCTCTATCTCTTTTTTTGGTGTCCTGAAGTTTTCTGTATATAGGTCTTTTACCTCCTTAGTTAGGTTTATTCCTAGGTATCTTAATTTTTTTTGGTGCGATGGTAAATGGGATTGCTTTTTTAGACTCTCTTTCTGTAAGTTCACTATTGGTGTATAGAAATGCCACAGATTTCTTGGCATTAATTTTGTATCCTGCTATATTTCCAAATTCATTTATTATATCTATTAGTTTTTGATGGAATCTTTTGGGGTTTTTTATATACAATATCATGTCATCTGGAAATAAGGAGAGCTTTACTTCTTTTCCGATTTAGATGCCTTTTATTTCTCCTTGTTGTCTAACTACAATGGATAATACTTCCAGTATTATGTGAAACAGATGTGTTGAGAGTAGGCACCTCTGTCTTGTTCCTGTTCTTAGGGGAAATGGGTTTAGTTTTTGCCCATTGAGTATGATGTTATCTGTGAGTTTATCATATATGGCTTTTATTATGTTGAGATATGATCCTTCTATTCCCACCTTGCTGAGAGTTTTTATCAAGAAAGGGTGTTGGGCCGAGACCGGTTTGGCTTAGTGGATAGAGTGTCAGCTTGCGGACTGAAAGGTCCCAGGTTTGATTCTGGTTGGGGGCATGTACCTTGCTTTGGGGCACATCTCCACTGTGGGGTGTGCAGGAGGTGTCTGATCGATGTCTCTCTCTCATCGATGTTTCTGACTTTCTATCTCTCTTCCTTCCACTCTGTAAAAAATCAATAAAATATATTTTAAAAAAAGAAAGAAAGGGTATTGGATTTTGTCAAATACTTTTTCTGCATCAATTGATATGACTATGTGATTTTTATCTCTCAATTTCTTTATGTGATGTATCACGTTTATCAATTTGCTGATATTGTACCATCTTTGCATTCCTGGGATAAATCCTATTTGGTCATGTTGTATGACCTTTCTGATGTACTGCTGGATCCAATTTGCTAGAATTTTGTTGAGGATTTTGGCATCTATGAGAGATATTGGTCTGTAATTCTCTTTCATTGTATTGTCTTTATCTGGTTTTTGTATTAGGGGACGCTGGCTTCATAGAAGGAGCTTGGAAGTATTCTTTCTCTTGACTTTCTTGGAATAGTCTGAGGGTAAGTTTTAATTCTGCCCTGAATGTTTTGTAAAATTCCCCTTTGTAACCACGTGGTCCCGTGCTTTTGTTTGCTGGGAGCTTTTTAAAATTTTTTTTTATTTTAATCCTCACTTGAAGAATGGGCTTTATTGAAAAATATATATTTTATTGATTTTTTACAGAGAGGAAGGGAAAGGGAGAGTTAGAAACATCGATGAGAGAGAGACATCGATCAGCCGCCTCCTGCACACCCCCTACTGAGGATGTGCCCACAACCAAGATACATGCCCTTGACTGGAATCGAAACTGGGACCTTTTTTTAAAAAAATATATTTATTGATTTTTTACAGAAAGGAAGGGAGAGAGATAGAAAGTCAGAAACATCGATGACAGAGAGACATCGATGAGCTGCCTCCTGCACGCCCCACAGTGGAGATGTGCTGCAAGCAAGGTACATGCCCCCAACCAGAATCGAACCTGGGACCTTTCAGTCCACAAGCCGACGCTCTATCCACTGAGCCAAACCGGTTTTGGCTGCTGGAAGCTTTTTGATAACTTCTTCAATTTCTTTCATAGTTATTGGCCTATTGAGATGTTTATATTCTTCCTGATATGGTTTTGTAAGGTTATATTGTTCTAGGAATATGTCCATTTCCTCCAGTTGTCCAGTTTCTTGGAATAGAGTTGTTCATAGTATTTTTTAAAATATATTTTATTGATTTTTTACAGAGAGGAAAGGAGAGGGACAGAGAATTAGAAACATTGATGAGAAGGAAACATTGATCAGCTGCCTCCTGTACACCTCCTACTGGGGATGTGCCCACAACCAAGGTATGTGCCCTTGTGTGGAATCGAACCTGGGACCCTTCAGTGTGCAGGCCAATGCTCTATCCACTGAGCCAAACCAGTTTCGGCTGTTCATAGTATTTTTTAACAATCCTTTGTATTTCGTTGGGGTCTGTTATTTCACCTCTTTCATTTCTGATTTTGTTTATTTGGATCTTCTCTATTTGCTTCTTGTTGAGCCTGGCAAGAGGTTCATCAATCTTGTTTATCCTTTTAAATAATCAGATCTTGGTTTTATTGCTCTTTAGTATTGTTTCTTTGGTCTTTACATCGTTAATCAATGCTGTGATCTTTATTGTTTCCTTCCTTTTCTTGTTGATCTCTTTCTAGTTCTTTGAGTTGTAGAATCAGGTAATTTATTACCATTGTTTCCTGTTTTTTGCAGTAGGCTTGTAGAGCTCTAAATTTCCCTCTCAAGACTGCTTTCACTGTGTCCCACAAATTTTATATTGTTCTGTTTTCATTGTTATTTGTTGCCATGATGTTTTTTATTTCTTCCTTGATCTCTCTGGCAATCCAGTCATTGTTTAATAGCATGCTGTTTAGTCTCCATGTGTTTGATGTCTTTGTATTGTTTTTATTGTAGTTGATTTCCAGTTTTATGCCACTGTGACCTGAAAAGATGCTTGATAAGATTTGTATCTTCTTGAATTTGAAGAGACTTTTCCTATGACAGGCAGCATGAACCCATGGATTGTCTGGTTACAGTATCTCCTCATGGTTTTAAATTGCATTTCCCTAAGGACTAATTATGTTAATCACCTTTTCATGTGTTTATCCCATTCACGTAACCTCTCTCATAAAGTGTCTGTTCCAATCTTTTGCCTATATTTTTTGGTTGTTATTTTATTGTTGATTTGTAGGGGCTCTTTGTATATTCTGGATACTAGTCCTTTGTGAAAAACATGTATTGTAAATATAACTATTGTTTAAAAATTTCCCAGTGATTCTAACTTGAACCCGTGGCTCACTAAAGATCAGTCCCAGAAGCTCTCTACTTCTATGGGTCCCAAAATCTACCCCCTGGCAACTGTGCCTGAGGGTTGGCTCTTCAATCCTTGTGAATATCCATAGCTTCAGGGATTTTAGGAATGAGGGTGCCTTGTCATCCTCCTCCTGTGGTTCTGTCTGGCTTTGTATAGTTCCATTAACCTGAAATATTCTATTATTCTCTGATGTGAGACCATAGGTAATTCTATTTTTGTCTCCACTATAAAATTTTCCAGGTCTGAAACTTGATCTTTTTGTTGTTGCTGTTAATCCTCACCAGAGGCTCTTTTTTCCATTGATTTTCAGAGAGAATGGAAGGGGGAGGAGAGAGAAACATGAACCTGAGAGAGACACATTGACTGGTTGCCTCATGCACATGCCCCGCCGGGAGTGGATGGGGGGGTGTTGATGAGGGGAGTGGGGAGCAAACCTGCAACCAAGATACATTCCTTTCCCCAGGAATCAAATCTTCGACCCCTTGGTGTGTGGGCCGACCCTCTAACACAGTGGTTCTCAAACTTCCTAATGCTGCGACACTTTAAGACAGCTCCTCATGTGGTGGTGACCCCCAACCATAAAATTATTTCTGTTGCTGCTTCATAACTGTAATTTTGCTACTGTTATGAACTGTAATGTAAATATCTGATAGGCAGGATGTGTTTTCATTGTTACAAATTGAACATAATTAAAGCATAGTGATTAATCACAAAAACAATATGTAATTATATATTGTGAAATATTTCTTTCTAATTATAAATAAATTAAATTTTGTCTTGAATCGTGGTGTAGCATAGGCAACAGTCTTCGTATAACAACAGTAAACTACATTGCTACATTTTGCTATACCGAGGAGCGGTGTGTTGGTTCCTAAGACCATGGGAAATAGGTGTTTTCCAATAGTCTTAGGTGACGCCTGTGAAAAGGTCATTCGACCCCCAAAGGGGTTGCGACCCACAGGTTGAGAACCACTGCTCTAACCACTGAACACACCTGCCAGGGTTGAAACAGCTCTTATTGTCTGGCTCATTTCACCACCTGGAGATGGTTGTGTCAGAGACAAAGATATGTTTCTCCTGTATGGAGCAACCTATGTCCTAGGCATAGGAGTGTGATTTTCTGTTTCTCCTCCCTGCCATTGTTCTCAGGCTGCCTACATGCTCACTGAAAAGAATTGTTTCCTAGTAGTCTCAGCAACCATTCAAATGAGGCTTGGAATTGACGGCCTGGTCCTGATCTCTTGGAATTTGCTGTGTATTTGCTACATGATTTTACATAAAGCCCTTAACCTCTCTCTGAGTCTTGGTTCCTGTGACTGGTAAAGGAGAACAGTAACTTCTTGCTTGTTGTGGAGGAAGTGCATGGCATAAAGTAGGTGTTCACAAGCTAGTAGTTCCCTTGAAATTGGAGCTGCGAAGTTTTGGCTCTGGGAGTAGTGCAGCTGAGCCCTATTCTTGGGGACTTGCCTTGCCCTCAACATGCTCTGGTGTTTTATATCTGCCCCTTTCCTCCATACCTTAGGAAGCCTAGATTGGCCAATGTCCCACCTACTGTGTCATCCTCACCTGCCCTTCTTGGCTAATTTGAATAGAGCATCCCAAGAGGGCCCCTAAGATCTTTAAGCTCAGAGAAAATGGCTTGGAAGCCAATGCTCTGGGACATACAGTTCCTGACTCAGATTTAGGCAGGGAGCCAAGGCCTTCGAAGGGCTGTAGAAAAATGTTTCTTTTACTTCCCTCCTTAAGAGCTCATAGTTCTTACTATTTGTCTCTTTTAGTGCCAAAGAGGAAGGGAGAGGACCACAAAGGTTACTATTAGGTGCTCCCTGGGAATGTCTTCCTGGACAGGCATCAGAGAGGAGCCTTGACTCCATCTGCTGGGAAAGGCACCCATGCAGTAACGGAAGGGTTTCTCTGATGCTTCAGGAGGAAGAGGAAGCTGAGGGGGAATTCATGGGGAGCTCCCAGAAATGTTCTTGACCTGGGGAACAAGTGGGTATAGGGCATCCAGAGAATCCACCAACACTAGGCACTGGCTGGAGCCCATCCATTTCATAGCCAAGCATGGATGGTTTTGTCCCAGCACAAGATTTGGGAAGGGAATAGAAAAGTAATGTCACATTCCTGGGTGTAACTCAGATTTCTCTGAGCAATTTCCAGGTCTGTCTTGAGGCAGGTTCAAGAGGGAGACAGGGGGAATGCTGGCAAGAGGAGTGTCTGGAATGGGTATGCTCCCCTTCCCTGGTTTCTGGTCCCCATTAGTGTTTTGGATATATCAATCCCAACCAGGGCCTCATTTTAGCTCTCTAACTTGTTGCCCATTGCTCCACTTTAGGATTAGTAAACTGACAAATTCATCCATCCATCCATCCATCCAACAAATATTTACTTATCAGCTCCTATTGAAGCATAGTAACCTCCATCTTGGTAAAAACTGCTGTTTACAATTTTAACCCTGCTATTCTGTCTTCTGTAAATGCTTGCTTGCTTAAATAATAGGGAAAAATAAGACTATTCCCATTCCAGAGAGGCTATAAACTGTGCCCCAGACAGAGTTGTCAGTGCTGGTGCCAGGCCAGGCCTTGAGATATGGTCTCATGGTCCTGTCCCAGCACACAGGACTTTTTATCAGAAGGGCCAAAAGTCTCACTCCAAATTTGGAAGACAAATAACTGAAAAAGGTATATATAGGAAAGACTTCCTCTATTTGGGGCCCCAAAATTTGAGAAGCAATATTTTCTCTGGGCCTGCTAGTGCTAGCGAAATGAAAAGGACTCCAAATAAATATGGCTTATTGATTAAGGTGTCTTTTGATTTAAAATATAACACTATGTGTAGGTACTAGGCTAAGTTCTGTGAATCTGTAACTGTGAAAAAGATATCTGTTGTTCACAGAGTTCACATGATCATGGGGAAATCAGAGAGGTTATCAAGAGGCTACATTCCATGGACTAAGTCCAAGGATAAAAGCAAAGTATGTCACATTGTGTCATAGAGGACACTGCTGGGAAGAATCATGGAAGGACCCTGGAACAAGAGGGATCAGAGCTGAGATCTGGGTGGAGGGGTGCAGGGAGAGGAGAGTCAATAGGAGGGATAGTAAGATAAAAAAAGAAAGGGAATAAAGTCCAGGCAGCAAAAACAGCATGTGAGAGTGCCTAGAGGCAAGATCTGAGTAAGAAAGTGGTTCCCTTTGAGAAGAGTGGGCAGTGTGTGTGTGTGTGTGTGTGTGTGTGTGTGTGTGTGTGTGTAGAGGCTGTAAAAAAGTGAGACAGAAGGCAGAAGAAGCAGTCAGGGACTAGACTAGATCAGGAAGGCCTCTTAAGCCATGGCAAGGAGTCAAGACTTGATTTTGAATGAAAGGAGGAGACTTTGAAGGGTTTAGACAGGGCCCTGACATGATAAGATTTGTGTTTTTCAAACATCACTCTGATTTCTGGGTGGGGAGCAGGCACAAATAAACACAGGAAGAAAGTCAAGAGGCCAGGGAAGAAATGATATTGATGTTGACCAGAAAGGTAGCAATGAAGACAGAAAGAAGTGTTTGGGTTTGAGATGTATTTTGGAGGTTGAGCCAATAGGACTTACTGGTAGATTGGAAAGATGCCTCTGAGTTTCTGACTTGAGGAATTGGTAATGCTATTCATGAGATGCGGAATAGGAGAGGGTGGGAGATGAGTTCAGTGCCATGGTGAAAGCTTCCAGGAAGACATGTCATATAGGCAGTTGGTCATCTAGGTCTGAAACTCAGGAGAGAGAATAAGGCTAGAGACAGAATTGTGAAGTCTTGGAATTAATAAGGTAGCCCAAAAGGAGTGGAGAATGCCATGTTTTGTGCAATACCACTGTCCTGTTCCCCCCCCCCCAAAAAAAAAAGGAGAGAGAGAGAACACAGAGAAACCAAGATGGCGGCATAGGTGAACACCTAAACTGCTGTCTCACACAACAATTTCAAAACTACAGCTAAAAGACAGAACGGACATCATCCAGAACCACAGCATAGCTGGCTGAGTGGAAATTCTACAACTAGAAGGAATGAGAGGGACTCATGGAGACTCACAGGAGCTGCAAAAAGCTGAGGTATGGAGACACATGCATGGAGAGGACAGTTGGTGGAGTGCCTGGCTGGCTTCCTCTAGTGGGAGGGAGACAGAGACTCCCAACTGCACTGAGCCCAAGTTCCAACTGCACTGAACCCCAGTTCTGGGCGAGACTCATACGGGAGGAGTCTGGACTGTTGGGAAAAGGGAGGAGTGCATGGAAACTTAGAGGAGCCCCAAAAGGCAGAGGTCGGGAGGCGTGCTGTGCAGAGAGGGCAGTAGTGATTACCAAGGGACACAGACCCAGGAGCCTCATAGGGCAGGGCTGACAGGAAGCCAAGGCTGTCTGCTCAGCCCTGAGACTCTGCCCCATCCAAGCTGAGCACAGAGGCATTTGCAATTTTGCAAGTCTTGTATGATAAGGCTGACTTCAACACAGAAGTTGTCCTGGCATAGACACAGCTGATCCTCACAGCTAATTGGCCTGGAAATGAATTCCCCCCAGTGATACCAACAACAATCAAAACATAACTACAACAAGGTTGTACACACAGTCCCCAAAGGGGTGCACCAAGAGTGTCCACCTAAGGTAATTGGGGAGGTGAAGCTACAGGGCTATACAGGACAACTAGCACACAGAGCTACTCTACCAACTCAGGGAAGCAGTGAAAATGTGGAGACAAAGGAACAGATCACAAACAAAAGAAATGGAGGGAAACAAATGACTGGATATAGAATTCAAAGCCAAGGTCATAAGGTTTTTCAAGAATTTCCTAGAAAAGAAAACTGGCTGACTGAAAATTCTACAAATAGAAGTAGAGGGGCTCACAAAGACTCAGAAGAGCAGTAAAAAGTTGAGGTATGGAGACACGCTCATGGAAAGGACAGGCGGAAGAGGTTCTGGCTGGCTTCCTCTAGCAGGAGGGAGACAGAAAATCCTGACTCCACTGAATCCCACTTCTGCCTGCACTGAACCCCAACTCCAGGCGAGACTCATACGGGGGAGTCTGGACTGTTGTGAAAAGGAAGGAGTGCACAGAAACTTAGGGGAGCCACAAAAGAATAAGTCTGGAGGAGCCCAGAAAGTGCACACACAGAGCACTGACTACTGATTGTGCTGCTGGCTTTCTCTAGTGTCAGGAAAACAGAACCTCCCAACAGCACTGAAATCCAGGTCCAACAGCACTGAACCCAAGTTTCGGGCGAGACCCTGAGGACCCAGACTCATATGGGTCCCTAGAGCAGACAGAAACTCGGGGGAACCAGAAAGGCAGAAGTCTGGAGGCAAGCGCACTTGCACAGACACAGCTGATCCTCACAACCAATTGGCTTGGAGGTCAATTCCCTACAGTGATACCAATAACAAACAAGAATTAACTACAAGACTGTACACACAGTTTACAAAGGGGTGTACCAAGAGTGTCCACTTCAGGTAACTGTGGAGGCAGAGCTACTGGGCCCTTTAGGACACCTAGTACACAAAGCTACTCTATCAACTCAGGGAAGCAGCAAAAATGCGGAGACAAAAGAACAGAGCACAAACTGAAGAAATAGAGAAAAACAAATGACAGGATATAGAGTTCAAAATCATGGTTATAATTTTTTTAAGGATTTCTTAGAAAAAATGGATAAATTTAGCAAGACCCAAGAGGAGATGAAAAAGGGCCAACTAGAAATTAAGCATACACTGACTGAATTAAAAAAATATTGTACAGAAACTTAACAGCAGACTAGAGAATTGCAAGCATCAAGTCAAAGAATTGAAATACTAAGAGGCAAAAACACTCCACTGGAAAAGCAAAAAGAACAAAGAATAAAAAAATGTGAAGATAGTGTAAGGAGCCTCTGGGACAACTTCAAGCATACCAACATTAGAAGTATGGGGATGCCAGAAGAAGAGAGAGAGCAAGATACTAAAAACTTATTTGAAGAAATAATGACTGAAAACTTCCCCCACCTGGTGAAAGAAATAGACTTACAAGTCCAGGAAGCACACAGAACCCCAAACAAAATAAATTCAAAGAGGACCACACCAAGACATATCATAATTAATATGCCAAGAGCAAAAGACAAAGAAAGAACATTAAAAGCAGCAAGAGAAAAACAGTTAGTTACCTACAAGGGAGCACCCATACGATTGTCAGCTGATTTCTCAACAGAAACTATGCAGACCAGAAGGGAGTGGCAAGAAATATTCAAAGTTGTGAATAGCAAGGACCTACAGCCAAGATTACTATATCCAGCAAAGATATCATTCAGAATTGAATGTCAGATAAAGCACTTTACAGATAAGAAAAAAACTAAAGGAGTTCATCAACACCAAACCAGTATTATATGAAATGCTGAAAGGTACTCTTTAAGAAGAGGAGGAAGAAGAAAAAGATAAAAATTATGAACAACAAATACATATCTATCAAGAAGTGAATCTAAAAATCAAGTGAATAAAAAATCTGATGAACAGAATAAACTGTTGAATATCATAGAATCAGGGGCATAGAAAGGGAGTAGACTGACAATTTTCAGGAAACAAGTGAGGGGGGTGTGGGAAGAGACTTGACAAAAATCGTACATCTATGAATGAGGACAATGGGGTGGAGATAAGGGCAGCGGGTTGGGTGGGAACCAGGTGGAGGGGAGCTATGGGGGGAAAAAAGAGGAACAATTGCAATAATCTGAACAATAAAGACATTAAATTTTTTTTAAAAAAGAACTTTGATCTTAGTCAGTTTGGTTCAGTGGATAGAGCACTGATTGTGGGCTTGATCCCTAGTAGGGGGCATGTGGGAGGTAGCCAATCAATGATTCTCTCTCATCTTTGATCTTTCTATCTCTCTCTCCCTCTCCTTTCCTCTGGGAAATCAATAAAAATATACTTTAAAAAGTTGTTTTTCTTGCTTCAGGCCAAACCCTAGGAGGCAATTTTAGAAGGCAGTTATCAAAGACTTTGCAATTTAGTGCAAATGTCCTGCAAATAGTCTTAACTTTTGGCTCCCTCTTTCCCCCAGTTCCTGTAATTTCCACATCATGTTGGGCTGACTTGAGTAGTTTCCAATAAGAATGGCAGAGGCCTGGCTAGCTGCCATTCTTAGGAAATTCGGTTTCCAACTCCCCCTTCTGGCAGAGCTGAAGATGACTCCAAGCTGGGTGCAAAGCTTGAGAGAACACCTTATGTTCTGCTTCCCTTGGGGCAGATCCTTCTCACCCCAAAGAAAGGGATTAAGACCTCACTTTAGTCTCCTTCTCCTCTTTTCCCCCAACACTTCACCCACTTTAGAACTCTAGCTAGAAATAGAGAAAGAGAAGACTAATTAGGCACTGGGAAGCAAATTACAGTTTTCCTGCTTCCAAATACTTTCTTTTGTTGTCTGTCCCAAACCCACTCTTTTCTTTTTTGTTGGTAATTCTCACCTAGGGATTTTTTTCCATTGATTTTTTTTTTTTGAGAGAGAAAGTGGGAGGGGGTGAGAGACAGAGAGAGAAACATCAAAGTGAGAGAAACATTGAATGGTTGCCTCCCTCATGTTTCCCGACTGGAGCTGGGGATTGAGCCTGCAATTTAGGTCCATGCTCTTGACTGGAATCAAACTCATGAGCCTTCAGTCCTTGGGCCGACATTCCAACCACTGAGCAACCAGCTAGGGCAGTGGTCCGCAAATTCATTAGTCAACAGAGCGGCAAACCGTAGCTCGCAAGCTGCATGTGGTTCGCGAGCCCTCGTTTGCCGACCACTGGGCTAGGCTATAAACCTACTCTTGATTGCCTTGCCCATGAAGACTTAATTTGGTTATTCATACCTATCTCCAGAAACAGTCTCTCAGTATCTCAGTCTCCCAGAGTTACATTTTGCTGACACCAGTTGGCCTTCCTCCTTCTTCTCCTCCTCCTCATATAGAGGAAAGCAATGGTCTGTGATGATAAGAGCACTGGGCTGGGTGGGTTTAAGTCCTTGCCACTGATTCAGAGGGTCACCTTGGGCCAGTCATTTCCTTCTTTCTCAGTGGCCGTTTTCTCACTGTGACTGGACTCCAAAAAACTATTCCAACTGTAGCGATCTAGGCTTCACTCCAACTACCTTACCTTTTCAGTTCTTCACATGCATCAAGTTCTCTCCTGCTTCAGGGTCATGCTCTTACCTCTGTCTGAAATGTTCTTCCCTTCCCTTTTTTGTTTAGTTAACTCCTTATCTTTCAGCCCTCAGCTCATATGTAACTTCCTTAGAGAAACCTTTCCCAGGCCTGCCAGGCTGTGTCAAGTACTTCATCATCTGTTCTCAAAACTCCCTGGAATTTTCCTTGTATGCTCTCATCATGGTTTATAATTTTTCACATGTTGTGGGATTATTATTTCAAGTCAACTCTCTCCCCATTATAAATTCCTTGATAGCAAGTACGTACTTGTCTTTTGCTCACCACTGTACCACAGCATCCAGACCCTTGCCTGACCATCTTGTAAAGCTCAACGCATATTTATTAAATAAATGAAAAAGTAAAAGGATAAGTGAATCTCTCCTTCATTTATCAGCTGCTTCATATATCTAACTAGTGTAGTATTTAGGAGCAAAATGTCAAAATCCAGACTGCCTGGGTTTGTACCCTAGCTTTATGACTCACAAGTTCTATAAATTTGTGCAATTTATTCAATCTTTCTGTGTCTCAGTTTTCTTATCTATGAAGGGAGGAAATAATAGTATACACTGCCTAACAAGGTTGTTGTGAGGATTAAAAGATTTAATATCTGTAAAGTGTGTAGAACAAGGCCTGGCATTCAAGTGCTATATTAGTAATACCTATTGCTCTTTTTTTGCCTCATCATCTCTCCACTTACCCATTCTGAACTCTCCCACCAGACTTCATTATCTTACTTCCAGTCTGTGAGTGGGTGATTCAGTAATTTGCAGAATGGATAGAAAAGGTGTTTTTTTTTTAAATTATAATGGAAAATTTTAAACAGGCAGAGAAGTAGAGAGAAGAGGATAATGAACTTCTGTAACAAGCTTCAACAATTATCAATATTTTGCCAAACTATGTTCATCTGCTCCCCTCTCATTTTTCTTCCTACTGGAGTATTTAATGTGAATCTCGGGTGTTATATCATTTTATTTTAAAATACTCCATTATTTATGTCTAGCAGATAAAGACTTCAAAAAATACACCACCATTAAAACATTTAAAAATTAACAATAATTAGGGAAGGCATTTAAAACCCTATTCCCTTGAGAAAAGCTGGGGGAATGAGAGTCCTCACTTCAGGATAGATGTGAAATGAGGAATAACCAGGAGAGTTAATAAAAGTAAAAGTACTTTATACAGGGCTTGACAACACAATTGGGACATAGTAGTAACTATTATTTTGATTCTTTTTTGTTGCCCCATTTACCTACTCTAATTCCTGCCCACCTTTTCTCTTATTTCTGATCTGTGAATGTGGGTGACCATTTACAAAGGAGGACTAGGCGGTGAGTTTTCTGTGTCATTGGCACAGAACTGGGAGACCAGAATGTATGGAAAAGGGCAGCAACTTAAGGTCTGAGGTGGAGGACTTAGTGGATTTAAAGAAGTGGGAGTCCTGTGGCAGTGTGAAAATGGCAACTGAGAAAAATCCAATAACCTAAGGCAGTGGTTGGCAAACTCAGTCAACAGAACGGCAAACCGAGGCTCAAGAGCCGCAGTTTGCCGACCACTGACCTAAGAGCAAGTGAGCCAAGGGTTGGTCCTTTCTTCCCAGTGATTAGGACCTTTGGGGATCACTGCCAGGTGGGAAGCAGGAACATGGTAGCTTTAGTCCTTTGAGGGAATTCCTTTTAGCTTTTCTCCACAGACCACAGAAGGGTAGCTGCCTAAGACAGCAATTGGGGTTCTGTTTTGTTGTCTCACAATCTATTTGCATCGTCAAAACAAGCCATTAACTCAATTACCAAGTTTCTGGAAGCTCTAAGCTCTGCCTTTGAAAATATGCATATCAGTTGGAGCTTCTGAAGAAATAGTGACCACAAGGATAGCATTACTTATTACTTAAATAAGGGCTCTGGCTCGGTTCTTGAAACCCTTCTTCTGTGTGACTCACCGGACTATGCCTACCAGGGTGTTTGAATTTAAAGCATGCTCCAGCGCCAGGCAGTGGAAGGAATGATATTTGGGTCGCAGGCTGTGGAGGAGGTCTCTAGTGGCTATGACAGATCACATCATGCAGTCTAGTCCACTCGCGTGGATAGCTCACGCACACGTTCACGCAAACACACGATTGGCCTCAGCACAGTTTGGATTGAACTGAAAACGGTAGGGAAAAAAAAAAAGAGGACGCGTCCACCCCGCCTCTTAGCTTCTGCAAGCCTGGCGCATGCGCACGACCTTTGTGGGCTGGATTTAGGTGCTGATGCCGGAACTTGGGGGGATTGACCAGTCGGGTGCAGCCCGGTGGCCAATGGTTGGCGATGCTCCTCCCCTCCTTCCCATGTGCACAGCGCGTGCGCAGGGCGGGAGCGAGCGAAATTCAATTCCTGGCGGAGATAACTAGGACCCAAAGTGAGGGTCATGGAAGCGTCCCAAGGGTTTGTGGAAGCCGAGGCTTTAAACCCAGAGCTGGCTGCTCTTTACCTGAGGTATGTCTGGGCGAGTCTAGCTCGCAGGTTATGGCCTGGAGTGGGGGTGAGGCGGCGTTCCTCCGACCCTCCCAGGGGCCTAAAACTGCAGAGGCGGAGTTTTTGAGAAAAGGGCGCGGGAATCTCAGCTTAGCTTGGGGAGTCCCCCCAATACCCCCTTTGAGAATCAAATGACTCACTTTTATGAACTCCTTAAGAGCCAGAACTTCAATTGATCAAGCCTTCCTTGAGTCTTTCCAGCCTACCAAGCCCCAGGCCTAAAATAATTGGCCTCCTCCCCAAATTGCTTATACTAGTAATCTAGTAGTGGAAAGGGATAGGTAAACTTACAATATTTAATAAGTGCTATAAGCGGTATAATGTATAAGGCATAGTATGGGCATTCAAGGAGCGAATGGCCAACTACAGGGTCGGTGAGTCAAGGGAAGACCTCATAAAAGGAAGACATTTGTGTTGAAAAAAAGGGGAAGCATTCTCCAGATGATTGAAGGTGGAGAGAGTTTGGTGATGTGGGAGTAAGCATTAATTTTTTTTAATTGTGCTAAAATACACACAACATAAAATTTATATTAACCTAATTTGTCTTAACCATTATTTGATGGTATTAAATATATTGTTCAACCATCACCAACATCCATCTCTGGAACTCTTTTCATCTTGTAAAACTAAAACTCTGTAGTTATTAAACACTAGCTGCTCATTCTCCATTTTGCCAGCTCCTGGCAACCATCATTCTACTTTATGTCTCTGAATCTGACTCCTCTAGGGACTTCACATAAGAAGAATCATACAGTATTTGTCTTTCTGTGACTGGGTTATTTCACATAGTATGATGTCCTCAAGGTTCATCCATGTAGTTTTGTGTGACAGGATTTCCTTCCTTTTTAAGATGGAATAATATTCCATTGTCTGCATTAATCACATTTTCTTTATCCATTGATGGGCACTTGGGTTACTTCCATCTCAACTATTGTGATAGTGCTGATGTAAACATGTGTGTGCAAATATCTCTACAGGATCCTACTTTCCATTCTTTTGGATATATGTCCAAAGTGGAATTGCTGGATCGTATAGTAGTTCTACTTTTAATTTCTTGGGGAATTGCCATACTGTCCTCTACAGTAGCTGCACCATTTTACATTCCCACCAGCAGTGCACAAGGGTTCCAGTTTCTCCACATCCTAGCCAACACTTATTTTCTGTTTTGTTCTTGTTACTAGCCATCTTAATGATAGTGAAGTAGTATCTCATTCTGGTTTTGATTTGCATTTTCTCTAATGATTACTGATGTTGAGAATCTTTTCATAGATCTGTTGGTCATCTGTATGTTTTCTTTGGAGAAATGTCTATTCAAGTTTTTTTTTAGTTGGGTAGTTTTGTTGTTGAGTTGTAGTTCTTTATATATTCTGGATATTAACCCCTTATCTGATTTATAATTTGCAGATATTTTCTCCCATTTTGTAGGTTGCCTTTCACTCTGTTGATTGTGTCCTTTGATATACAATTTTTTTTTAATTTAGAGTCTGATTTTAATTTAATTTATTTTTTCAATATAATTTTTATTGAACTTATTGGGATGACATTGGTTAATAAAATTATATAGGTTTCAGGTGTACAGTTCTATGCTACATCATCTATATATTGTATTATGTATTCACCACCCCAAGCCAATTCTCCTTCCATCACCATTTATCCCTGCTTTATCTTATTCTACCTCTCCCCACCCCTTTTCCCTCTGGTAATCACCACACGGTTGTCTGTGTCTATGAGATGGTTTTTTTAATATTTTATTGATTTTTTACAGAAAGGAAGCGAGAGGGATACAGAGCTAGAAACATCGATGAGAGACATCAATCAGCCGCCTCCTGCACGTCCCCTACTAGGGATGTGCCCACAACCAAGATACATGCCCTTGAGCAGAATCGAACCCAGGGACCTTTCAGTCCCAAGGCAGACACTTTCGGCAATGAGGTGTTTTTTTTTTAAGAAGTTTTATATTTTGATGTAGTACAAAGAAATAAATTGGGCAATGAACAGTCTGTCTTCCTTTTCAGAAAAACAATGTTTTAAGGCTGTTAAAAGCCAAAAGATCTTACAGAGGAGTAAAAGTACATTTTTGGACTAAGTTACATGACTTCCTTAAGGAAGACTTGGGGAAGAGTGATGACTTTATTTATTTATTTATTTATTTATTTATTTATTTATTTATTTCCATTGATTTCTAGAGAGAGAGGAAGGGAGGGAGGACGGGGAAGAGAGAGAGAGAAACATGGGTATGAAAGAGACACATAGATTGGTTGCCCTCCCTCGTGTGCTTCTACTGGGGCTGGGAAATTAGCAACTAAGGTACATGCCCTTGACCCTTAATGGGGAATTGAACCCTCAACTCTTAGGCCTGAGGGCTAATGCTAACCACTGAGCAACCAGCTAGTGGGAGTGCTGGCTTTAGAGTTGGGTCATTTGCTTTTCACATTATGGCTTTGTCACCTGCTAGCTGGGAGACCTCAAGCAAGTCACTTGACTTTTCTGACCCTCAGTTTTCTCATCTGGGAAGTGGTAATAAGGCTTAAGGTCTTTAGTCTCCTTCCCTCCTTTCTGTGAGCAAGCAAATGGGCCTCTCAGCTTGTACTGTGCACTGGTTCCTTAACACTGCCTCTCAAGCTGGCATCTGTTTCTCACTTGCTCCTAAGTGCTTTCTTCAATACATTCTCAAATTGTCTCTCTTCCACTGTCCTCAACAATCACCCCCTTATCTCACAGTCATCTTCTACTGTCACAATCCATACCTTTCTTTCACAGTTTCCTTGTCTCTCATGACATCCCATCTCTCATGACCCCTCAAGTCTCATAATTCTTTTATTCCTCCTAATCTTTTTTAGAATTTTCCATCCTCTTCAAAATCCCACACACAGCTTTCTTTACCTTCTCTCTTGCTCATAATTCTGCTCATTGGTGCAGTCCTATTCTCACACAATTTCTCTGTCTCTTTCTCCCTTTTCCCCTCCCTCCCTATTATGTACCTCTCCTTCCCTGTCTCTTCCTCTCATGCCTAAGAGATGAAAGCAAACCATGAAACTTGCTGTCACACACTCTCTGCACACCTTTCTTTTTCACACACCTTCATTTTCTTTTTCTTTTTTTAAGGAGAACTTAGTTTCTTTTTTTTAAAATATATTTTGATTTTTTTTTGCTTCCCATAGGTTTCTATTTTTTTATTAAATCTTTATTATTCAGATTATTACATTTGTTTCTCTTTTTTCCCCTCCATAGCACCCCTCCACCCAGCTCCCACCCTTTCCTCTACCCTTAGCTCCCTCCCATTGATCTCATCCATAGGTGTATGATTTTGTCCAGTCTCTCCCTGTACACCCCTCAGCCCTTTTCCCCTGAGAATTATCAGTCCACTACCTTTCTGTGCTCCTGATTCTATTATATTCACCAGTTTATTCTGTTGATCAAATTTTTAATTCACTTAATATTTAGATTCACTTGTTGATAGATATGTATTTGTTGTTCATAATTTTTTGGATTTTATCTTTTTCTTCTTCCTCTTCTAATAGAGTACCTTTCAGCATTTCATATACTACTGGTTTGGAGTTGATGAACTCCTTTAGCTTTTTCTTATCTGTGAAGCTCTTTATCTGCCCTTCAATTCTGAATGATAGCTTTGCTGGATAGATTATTCTTGGTTGTAGGTTCTTGCTGTTCATCACGTTGAATATTTCTTGCCACTCCCGTCTGGCCTGCATCATTTCTGTTGAGAAATCAGCTGACAGTCGTATGGGTGCTCCCTTGTAGGTAATGAACTGTTTTTCTCTTGCTGCTTTTAATATTCTCTCTTTGTCTTTTGCTCCTGGTATTTTAATTATGATGTGTCTTGGTGTGGTCCTCTTTGGATTCTTTTTATATGGGGTTCTGTGTGCTTCCTGGACTTGTAAGTCTATTTCTTTTACCAGATGTGGGAAGTTTTCAGTCATTATTTCTTTAAATAGGTTTTCAGTATCTTGCTCTCTCTCTTCTTCTGGCACCCCCACAATTCTGATGTTGGTACGCTTGAAGCTGTCCCAGAGTCTCCTTACATTATGTTCACATTTTTGGATTCTTTTCTCTTCTTGCTTTTCCAGTTGAGTGTTTTCTGCTTCTTTATATTTCAAATTTTTGACTTGATTCTTGCCTTTCTCTAGTTTGCTGTTAGGACTCTGTATAATATTTTTTATTTCAGTCAGTGTATGTTTAATTTCTAGTTGGTCCTTTTTCATCTTTAGTTGGACCTTTTCCATCTCTAGTTGGCTCTTTTGTATCTCTAGTTGGTCCTTTTTCATCTCCTCTTGGCTCTCGCTAAGTTTATCCAATTTTTCTAGCATATTCTTGAAAAACCTTATAAGCGTGGTTTTGAACTCTATATCCCGTCGTTCTTTTCTCTCCATTTCTTTTGTTTGTGATCCCTTCCCTTCTCTCGGCATTTTCACTATGCCGGGGGAACTTCTGTGTTGAATTCAGCCTTATGATACCAGACTTGCAAAACCGAAGAAGCCTCTGTTGAGCTTGGGATGGGTGGAGTCTCAGGGCTTAAGGGACCGCCTTGCCTTCCAGTCGGCCCTGCCCTCCACGGCCCCTGAGTCTCACGTGACTGGGTAATCGCTGGAGCGGTCCTTGTGCACGCACACGCCCGCAGTGCCTCTAGACTGCTGCCTTTTCAGCTCCCCTGTGCACCAGGACCACACGAGTCTAGGTCTCCAGGTTTTCAACTGAAACAGGGGCTTAGTGGACTCAGAAGTGGCACAGTTGGGAGGGTCTGTATCCTGCCCACTTGCGAAAGCCAGCGGCACAATCAGCAATCTGTCCTCCGCGCAGTGTCATGCGCGACCAGACCTCTGATCTTTTGCGACTCCCCTAAATTTCCGTGCACCTCTCCCTTTTCACAGTCCAAACTCACCCTGTATGAGTTTCGGCTGGATCTGGGGTTTAGTGTCGTAGGATAAGGGGTTCAATGCCTTTGAGAGTCTCCCTTTCCCTCCTGCCAGAGAAAGCCAGCCAGGTACTCTGGCACCTGCTCTCTCAGCATGCGCGTCTCCGTACCTCAGCTTTTTGCAGCTCCTCTGGGTTTCTGTGAGCCCCTCTCTTTCCTTCTAGCTGTAGAACTTCCACTCAGCCAGCTTTCCTGTGGTTCTGGATGATGTCCGTTCTGTCTTTTAGTTGTAGTTTTGAAATTGTTGTGCGAGGCAGCAGTGTAGGTGTTTACCTATGCCACCATCTTGGATTCTCCACACACGTTCATTTTCTGTCACACATGATAATTGTCACACATTCTCTGGTGCCAGCTTAGCAGCTTCTCTATTACCCACCCTCTCACTCTGATGCCCACTGTGTATTTGTGCTCTCTGTGTCCCCATGCTTCCATTCTCTGTTGCTCCCCTCATCATTGTGCCTTATTTTTCTTTTTCTGGCATCCTTTCTTTCTCTTTCTCCCTGCTTCTGTCTCTTTGTCTTTCTGTCACCCATTATCTCTCCCTCTGTGTCTCCCACCTCTGTCACCCATTGTCCTCTCTGGCACTCATTCTCACACTCTCACCCATTGTCTTACTCTGTCACCCACTATCCTCTTCTCTCTGTTGCTTACCCCTCTCTCTTTCTGTCACCCACCTGTTCCACAATGTCATCTACCTGCTCACACTTACTCTTTCTGTCAACCCACCCTCTTTTTCTGTCATCCTCCCCACTCTGTACCTGTTACCCCTTCTCCCTTTCTGAGTCACCCGTGATCTCTATCACCCACTCTTTGTTTCTCTATGACTCATTCTCTCTGTTACCCACTCTTTTCCTGTCACATACTTTTTTTTCTCTCACTCACTCTCATTCTGTCACTTAACCTTTTTTTCTCTGTCACTGTATCTTTGTCCAATCAAGAATAGAAACCATACAGTATGTTGAAGCATGGATTTTAATATAAATAATTATTAAACTATGAAATGAATGGCTATACAAAATAAGGACACTGTATTATGGTACCCTAGGCTATGGGAGAATACCAAGGAAAGGACAAACTTGGAAGAAGGCCCTCTCCCCAAGGTTGAGGCTCAGACCTCCTTGAAGAAGATATGATTCTGCCCCCTGGATAGTAGAGAAATATGCTGGCTTACCCAGGCCAGGTGCTGGTCTGCATTCCCTAGGCCAGTGGTCCACAAACTGCGGCTCTTGAGCCACGGTTTGCTGCTGTTGACTAATGAATTGGCCGACCACTGCACCTAGTCCAACAGGAAGCAACCTTCTGGACTGTGGGATGGGAGCAGGCTGTCAGCAATCCATGGCTTAAACAAGTGGAAGGGGTGGAGTCCAGAGCATAGGCGAGCTGCTGAAGGAACTAGTTTTCATTCAGCGAGGGCTGCAAGAAAGTAATTTCCTGACCAGATGAATGCTTTAAGGTCATTGAGGGACTGGGTGTTGTGGCTGACACACTGTGCTGCAGCAACTGGCAACTTCAGGACAGTTCCTTTCTCCTGCAGTGTCCCTCAGGCACCCTCTATTGAGAAAATTTTGTCCTGGTTGTTAGAGAGATGCTTAAAGGAATTCTGTCCATTATCACAGAACAGGTATTGAGGAAGGAATTTGGAATTGAGAGGTAATAAATGATGACTGGCAGAGTTACCTATCCTTTATTTATCTCTGTCACCTACCTTCTTTCTTATGTTGCCCACCTTTTCTCTCTGTCACTCACTACTTGTGTCAGCCTCTCTCTATTGTCCACTTGGTTGTTGTCCACTCTCTCTTGCTGTCACTCATCTGCTCTTTTTCGCTGTTTTTCTATCACCTACATCTCCTATTTATTACTTTATTCAGACTGCTTTTTTCCAAGGTCACCAATCACTTTCATATAAGTAAATAATGGTTGATTTTTAATCCTCATCCTCTTTAATCCTACCAGTAGTATTTGACAGAGTTTATCACTCCTCCATGAAACACTTGATTTATTTGGCTTCCAGAACCCCTCATTCTTCTGATTTTATTCCTACCTCACTGGTTCCTGCTTCTCAGAATCTGCTGATTCTTCCTCATACCCTTCCTTAATTGCATTTTTCTCCTAATGTACTTTTAAGTTAAATTCTCAGGCATCATGGCATTTCATTTTTAAATACTTTAGTATGCATCTCTGAAAAAGAACATATTCTTAAAAACCATCATATCACACCTAGGTAATACACAACTTACATTTCAACCAGAGGCTCAGTGCACAGAATTTGTGCACTCAAGGAGGGGGGCTCCCTCAGTGAGGCATGCGCTTTCTCTCAGTCCAGAAGCCCTCGAGGGATGTCCTACTGCTCCAGGGAGTGGGCCTAAGCCTTCAGTCAGACATTCTTAGCGCTGCTGCAAAGGCGGGAGAGGCTCCCAACACCACTGCTGTGCTTGCCAGCCATGAGCCCAGTTTCTGGCTGAGCGGCCCTCCCCCTGTGGGAATGCACTGACCAGTAGGGGGCAGCTCCTATGTTGAGCATCTCCCCCTCCCGGTGGTCAGTGCACAGCATAGTGACTGGTCATTCTGTTGTTTGGTTGATTTGCATATTAGCCTTTTATTATGTAGGATTTTTGAAATGCTTTTAAGGTTTTTTATAATTGGTTTGTTTGAATCAGGATCCAAAGGAGGTTCATATGCTGCATTTGATTATATTTATTAAGCCTCTTAATCTTTTTTTTATTGTCTAAAGTTTTACATATGTCTCCTTTTCCCCCCTGATTGACCCTCCTCCAGCCTGAGCAAGCCCCCACCACCCCAGCGTCTGTGTCCATTAGTTATACTTGCATGCATGCAAATCCTTTGCTTGATCTCTAAATCCCACCCTCCCCTGCTATTTGTCTCTGCATCTATTTTTGTTCATCAAATTATGTTGATCATTATATCCTACAAATGAGTGAGATCATGTGATATTTATCTTTCTCTGACTGGCTTATTTCACTTAGCATAATGCATGCCAGTTCCATCTATGCTGTTGCAAATGGTAAAAGTTCTTTTTTACAGTGGTGTGGTATTCCATTGTGTAGATGTACCACAGTTTTTTTAAATTCACTCATCTGTTGATGGGCACTTAGGCTGTTTTCAAATCTTAACTATGGTAAATTGTGCTGCTATGAACATAGGGGTGCATATATGCTTTCTGATTGGTATTTCTAGTTTCTTGGGATATATTCCTAGAAGTGGGATCACTGGGTCTATTTTTAGTTTTTTTTGAGGAAATGCTATACTGTTCTCCACAGTGGCTGCACCAGTCTGCATTCCCACCAGCAGTGCACAAGGGTTCCTTTTTCTCCGCATCCTCTACAGCACTTGTCGTTTGTTGATTTGTTGATGATAGCCATTCTGACAGGTGTGAGATGGTATCTCGTTGTTTTGATTTGCATCTCTCTGGTGATTAGTGACTTTGAGCATGTTTTCATATGTCTCTCAGCACTCTGTATGTCCTCTTTCAAAAAGTATTTATGTAGGTCTTTTGCACATTTTTTAAAATATATTTTATTGATTTTTTACAGAGAGGAAGGGAGAGAGATAGAAAGTCAGAAACATCGATGAGAGAGAGACATTGATCAGCCGCCTCCTGCACGCCCACAGTGGAGATGTGCCCCCAAGCAAGGTACATGCCCCCAACCGGAATCGAACCTGGGACCTTTCAGTCTGCAAGCCGATACTCTATCCACTGGTGTTGGCATCTTTTGCACATTTTTTGATTGGATTGTTTATTTGCCATTTGTTAACTTGTATTAGTTCTCTGTAAATTTTGAAGATTAAATCTGAAATAGCATTGGCAAATATGTTCTCCCATGCAGTGGACTTTCTTGTTTTGTTGATGGTTTCTTTTGCTGTACAGAAGCATTTTATTTTGATGTAGTCCCATTTGTTTATTTTCTCTTAGTCTCTATTGCCCTAGGAGTTGTGTGGGTAAAGATATTGCTACCACATGTGTCTCCTATTTTGTTGCCTGTGAAGTCTTTTTTAAAATTTTATTTTATTGTTTAAAGTATCACAAGTAGTATTACATATATCTCCTTTTTTTCCTCATTGACCTTTCCTCAGCCTCCCCTAACCCTTGGCACATGCCCTCGTCCCTCCACCCCCAGTGTCTTGTGTCCATTGGTTGTGCTTATATGCATGCATACAAGTTCTTTGGTTGATCTCTCCTCCTTACCCACACCCTCCCCTACCTTCCCTCTGAAGTTTGACGGTCTGATTGATGCTTCTCTGTCTCACATTTATTGATTTGTGGTTATTGTACCATCCTTTCATCCCCAGAATAAATCCCACTTGGTCATAGTGTATGAACTTTCTAATGTAATGCCAAATCCGTTTTGCTAGAATTTTGTTGAGGATTTTAGCATCTAGGTTCATCAAGGATATTGGCCTGTACAGTGGAACCTCGAGATACGAGTTTAATTCGTTCCGTAACCTTGCTCGTATATCAAGTTGCTCCTATCTCAAAGCAAATTTCCCCATTGAAATCAATTGAAATGCCGTTAATATGTTCCAGCCCCCAAAATGCCACCCCAGTTGTTCTTGTTACCTGTTTTTGAATAAGAAAAATGTATTTATAAATGACAAATATTGTATAAAAACATAATAAAAGAGAATGTAAAGGAATAAACTGGTTTTATAAAGTGTATTTACCTACTCGTTACGCTCTTAATGCTATACTTTATCCCTAAACTGAATGTAACTTAACTAATCTTCACTGAACTTAATTGCTACTGGTCTTTGCATTTTTGGCCGATTTAAAAACAAAAACAAAAACGTGTCCAACGAGGTTTGCCTCTTCCTCCCTTTCAGAATGTTTCTGAAATGGGTGAGGCAAGTTTGATTGAACAGCTCCGATGCACGACCAGTAGCAACTTTTTCGGGGTGTTTCTTTTCCACGAAGTGTGACACCCTCTCCCACATTCCTAAGATCTCCTTTATCTCAGTTGTAGAGATCTCCTCCACCTCTGGCTCCTCCTCGAAACCAATTTCTTGGAGAACCTCCGCATGTTGCTGAGACTGCAACTCTTGTAACTCCTTCGTGGTGAGTTCCAGAGAGTGCTCCTCAACGAGCTCATTCACATCTCTCTCATCCACCTCCAGGCCCATGGATTTTCCCAGAGACACTATGTCCTCCTCCACTGGCACCTCGGGTTCGAATCCTTCCAAGGTCCTTTCGGCTGCGGCCTCGGGCTACAGCTTCTTCCTTACAGAGGTCAAAGTCCTCGTTGTAACACCCAGCCAGGCCTGATCAATAATTCTGAGGCATATCACTATGTTAAAGTGGTTCTTCCAGAACTCTCGAAGGGTAAGGTTTGTGTTCTCCGTCACCTCAAAGCAGCGCCGGAACAGGTGCTTGATGTACAGCTTTTTAAAATTAGAAATCACCTCCTGATCCATGGGCTGCAGGATAGGAGTGGTGTTGGGAGGTAGGTAGACCACCTTTATAAACTTGAACTCTTCGAGGAGTTCATCTTCGAGGTTCGGTGGGTGAGCAGGAGCATTGTTGAGGACGAGGAGGGCTTGCATGATTAGGTTGTTTTCCTGTAGATATTTCTTAACAGAAGGGCCGAAAACCAGGTTTACCCACTCCACAAAGAACTGCCTGGTGACCCATGCCTTCGGGTTTGCCCTCCACATTACTTGCAGTTTATCTTTTAAAATCTGATGTGACTTAAAGACTCTGGGGTTTTCCGAATGGTATACAAGCAGAGGCTTGATCTTGCAGTCACCATTCGCATTGGCGCACAGTGCGAGAGTTAGCCTATCCTTCATGGGTTTGTGGCCTGGCATCGCCTTCTCCTCTGCCGTTATATAAGTCCTATTTGGCATCTTCTTCCAGAAAAGCCCTGTCTCGTCACAGTTGAAGACTTGCTGGGGGATATATCCTTTGGCTTCTATCAGTTCAAGTTTTGAGGTAATCCTCAGCTGCCTTCACATCCAAACTTTCTGCCTCACCATGCCGACGATGGAGTGAATGCCGGACCTTTTCCTGAAGTTCTCAAACCAGCCTCTACTGGCTTTAAATGAGTCCTTCGATGCTTCATCCATGGAAGTGCATGGGGTCTGCTCCAGCAAATCACTGTAAATTGCTCGCGCCCTGTGTTAATGTATCTCTTTTAAGCTGCTTCTCCGTCACCCACACCATCAGTAGATTCTCCATCTTTTCATGGAGAGACCTATGGAGCTTAGAAATTATTGTAACACCCTTAGCTGGCGTTATACCCTTTATCGACTCCTTCTGTTTAAGCACAGTGCATATCGTTGAAGTACTATGCCCGTATTGCCTCGCCAAGTCAGCCACTCGCACACCTTGCTCATATTTTTTTCTATGATTTCACGCTTTAATTCAATAGACATCATCCTCTTCTGAGCACTGACCTTTCCACTCACTTTCTTCGGACCCATGGTTATAAAAAGAAATGTGATAAAGTATGTAAATGCACAAAAGATGCTTTGACAAGGAGGTAAACAAGCACACTGACTGAGGCGTGGGAAACTATGAGACGCTCGAGTTGCGGTAAACTGGTGGGTCATGTGCAGCCGGCCGATCTGCGCTATTACTTGTATCTCAAATGTTGCTTGTATTTCAAAGCAAAAAATCGCTCGCTGGACGGCTCGTATCTCAAAAATCTCATGTTAGGGCACTGGTATCTCGAGGTACCACTGTAATTCTCTTTTTTTGTGGTGTCTTTATCTGGTTTTGGAATTAGGGTAATGCTGGCTTCATAGAAAGAGCTTGGAAGTGTGCAAAACCTCTTAATCTTTAAAAATCCCTTCCTACCTTCCACTCTCATTTCTATGCCAATGATTTGGATTAGTCTGATGGCTTCCTAGTGGCGACATTAGTTTGTTCTCCTATCTCCTGTGCCAATAATTTAAATGTAAAGATTTGACATATGAGTGAATAAGGAAAATGTGGCATATTCACAAACTGGAATGTTATTCAGCCATAAAAAGAAGGAAATCCTACCATATGTGACAATGTGTATAGACTTTGAGGCCATTATGCTGAGTGAAATAAGTCAGACAGAGAAAGGCAAATACTTTACTATCTCACTTACATGTGAAATCTAAAATTAAAAGCCACCAACTTAATGTATACAGAGAACAGATTTGTGGTTGCCAAAGGGGGGTGGGTATGGGAGGTGTGCAAAATGGTGCAAACTTCCAATTATAAAATAAATAACTTGTGGGGATCTATTGTACAGCTGACAACTATAGTAGTACTGTATGGAATATTTGAAAGTTGCTAAGAGAGTAAGTCTTAAAAGTTTCCATCACAAGAAAAAGATTTTCCTAACTATGTATAGTGACTGATGTTGACTTAGCCTGGTGATCATTCCACAGTATATACAAATATCAAATTATGTTGTACACTGAAGGTAATAGAATGTTGTATGTCAATTATACCTACATAAGATTTTCCTAGAGCAGAACATATTAAGGTTCAATATTTTTGGCATGTCTACTTTATAGGTGAGGCCATGTACTTAATATCACATCATATCAAGAAGTATATAATATCTGATTTTCCAACTTTTTGTAATGTTAAATAATGGGTTCATTTGGCTGCAGGCTGATCATGTCTTTGCAGAGTTGTATTTCCCTTTTATAATCCTATACTAGTGGCCCGGTGCATGAAATTTGTGCACATGTCAAGCACCACTGGGTGGAGGGCATGGCCTCAGGTCCTTTGGCACCAGGGTGAGGGGTGCGGCCTGAGGTCCCTGAGGTCCCTTGGCCCTGGGTGGGGGGAGCAGCCTGAAGTCCTCCTGCCCAGCACTGGGGCTCAGGGCACAACTTGATGTCCATCATCAAGCCCCACTGGCCTCAGGTCCCCCAGCCTGATGCTGGGGTGGAGGGCATGGCCTGAGGTCTCCTGTCAATCCCCATCAGGCAGGGGACCCAGACTCAGGTCTCCTGCTCCAGCCCAGCGTGACGCAGCCTCAAGTCCCTGCTGATTGCTCCTTAAGATTTGTTATAGGAAGCTGGCCTCTGCTGTGGGTGCAGCCATCTTATGTTACAGAAACCCTGCTTCCACTGTGGGTGCCGCCATCAGTGCTACCTTCTTTGTGACAGTGTGAACAGTCAATTTGCATATTCCCTCTTTATATCTACACTAATAAAAGAGAAACATGCAAATTGAACATCTCTGTACTACACCCACCAGTGAATCTGAGTATGCAAATTAACCCAACTAATATGGCGGCCGCCAAGGAGCTGGAGCAAGCAGGAGGCTTGGGTTGCTCCCGGCAATGGAGGAAGCCAAGCTTCCCACCCATGCTGGCCAGCTCTGGCCTCCACTCAAGGTTACAAACTTTCAATTATAGAAGATAAATAAATCCCAGTTAAGATGGCGGCTGCCATGGAGCTGGAGCAAGCAGGAGGCTTGGGTTGCCCCTGGCAATGGAGGAAGCCAAGCTTCCCACCCACTCAGGCCTGCCCTGGCCTCCACTCAAGGCTACAAAGTTTCAATTATAGAAGATAAATAAATCTCAGATACCTTCTTCCAGCCGGCCCTGGCCTATGTTTGGGTAGCCAGGGGTCGTGGCTTGCCTGAAAACCACCACAAGTCCCTTACCTAGGCCACCCCATGCCCCAAGGGAACTCCACCCGGATCTGGGACAACCTTCATGGCAAACCAGCCAGCCCCCACCCGTGCACCAGGCCTCTATCCTATTTATAGAGTAACTTAGAGGCCCAGTGCATAAAATTCGTGCATGGGGGTGTGTGTCTCTCAGCCCAGCCTGCACTCTCCAATCTGGGACCCCTCAAGGGATGTCCTACTGCCTGTTTAGGTCCGATCCCAGTAGGATCGGACCTAAACAGGCAGCAGACATCCCTCTCACAATATAGGACTGGTGGCTCCCAACTGCTCACCTGAGTGCCCCTAACCTATTCTGCCTGCCAGCCTGATCACCTTCTAACCACTCACCTGCCAGCCTGATTAATGCCTAACTGTCCTCCCCTGCAGCCTGTTCACCCCTAACTGCTCTCCCCTGCAGGCCTGGTCACCCCTAACTGCCCTCCCTTACAGGCCTGGGTCCCCCACAACTGCTCTCCCCTGCAGGCCTGGGTCCCCATTCAATTGCCCTTCCCTGCAGGCCCGGTTGCCCCCAACTTCTCTCTCTGCCAACCTGGTCACCCCTGACTGCCCTCCCCTACAGGCTTGATCACTCATAACTGCCCTCCCTTGCAGGCTTGGTCCCTCCCAACTGCCCTCCCCTGCTGGCCATCTTGTGTCTACATGGGGGAAGCCATCTTTGACCACATGGGGGCAGCAATCTTGGGTGTTGGAGTGATGATCAGTTTGCATATTATTTTTTTATTAGATAGGATAGAGGCCTGGTGCATGGGTGGGGGCCAGCTGGTTTGCCCTGAAGGGTGTCCCAGATCAGGGTGGGGGTTCCCTTGGGGCATGGGGCTGCCTGGGTGAGGGGGCCTGTGATGGTTTGCAGGCTGGCCATGCACCCTGGTGACTCAAGCAGAGGCCCTGGATCTTGGGTTTATTTATCTTCTATAATTGAAACCTTGTAGCCTTGCATGGAGCCAAGCCTCCTGCTTGCTCAATGGCAGCAGCCATTTCTGTTGGGATTTATTTATCTTCTATAATTGACATTTTATAGCCTTCAGTGGAGGCGTAGGCTGGCCAGGGTTTGCAGAAAACTTGGCTTCCTCCATTGCTGGGGAAACCCAAGCCTCCTGCTTGCTCCGTGGCCGCAGCCATCTTGCTTCGATTAATTTGCATACTACTCCTGATGGGATGGTGGACATGGCTTATGGATGTAATGGAGATATAGTCAATTTGCATATGACTCTTATTAGATATAATATACAAATTGACCATCATGCCAACACACAGGATGGCTGTCCCATGTGGAAACAAGATGGCTGCCTCAAGATGGCCAGCAGCAGAGGGCAGTTGGGAGGGAATAGGCCTGCAAGGGAGGGTTGTTGGGTGTGAAGAAACCTGCAGTGTAGGGCAGTTAGGGGTGACCAGGCCAGCAGAGGAGGGAAGTTTGGGATGACTGGGCCTGCAAGGAAGGGCAGTTGGGGGGGACAAAGGCCTGCAGGGGAGAGCAGTTGGTGAGGGTACCAGGCCTGCAGGGGAGAGCAGTTGGGGGGGACCAGACCTGTAGGAGAGGGCAGTTAGTGGTGACCAGGTTTGCATGGGAGGGAAGTTGGAGGACCAGGCCTGCAGGGGAGGGCAGTTTTAGGGAACCTAGGCCTGTAGGGGAGGGCATTTGCGGGGGCGGACCAGAACAGCAGGGGAGAACAATTAGGGGCAATGAGGCTGGCAGGGGAGGTCAGTTAGGGGTTACCGGGTCAGCAGGAGAGAGCAGTTAGGGGTGACCATGTCTGCAGGAGAGGGCAGTTAGGGGGACCAGGCCTGCAGGGTAGGGCAGTTTTGGGGAACCCAGGACTGTAGGGTAGGGCAGTTGAGGGGGGACCAGACCAGCAGTGGAGAGCAGTTAGGGGTGATGAAGCTGGCTGGGGAGGGCAGTTAGGGGTGACCGGGTCAGCAGGAGGGGGCACTTGGGAGGGACCAGGCCTGCAGGGGAGGGCACTTGGGGGCAATCTGGCTGGCAGGGGAGCAGTTAGGCATCAATCAGGCTTGCAGGGGAGAGGTTAAGAGGTGATCAGACTGGCAGGCAGAAGGGGTTAGGGGCAATCAGGAAGGCAGGCAAGTGAGCAGTTGGGAGCCAGCAGTCCTGGGTTGTGAGAGGGATGTCTGACTGCCCATTTAGGCCAAATCCTAACTGGGTTCGGGCCTAAACAGGTAGTTGTACATCTCTCAAGGGGTCCCAGATTGGGGAGGATGCAGGCTGCCTGAGGGACACGCTCCCCTATGCTTGAATTTTGTGTACCGGGCCTCTAGTAGATAGATAATAAAAGAGTTAATATGCATGCAAATGGTCATCGTGCCCTTGGGCCCTCTCGTCCTTGCACTGGGGCTGTGGGACCTGAGGCTGGGCCAGGGCACCTGAGGCCACATCCCCCACCTGGCACCTGGCTGGGGGACCTGAGGCCGTGACCCTCCTGGTGCTGGGCCAAGGGACTTAAGGCTGCACAAAGGGGCCTGAGGCCACAACCCCCGCCCGGCATCTGGCAGGGGGACCTGAGGCTGCCTTCCCTGCCCAGCGGGGCTTGATGGAGCTGGTGCCAGCTGGGTCTGGGTCTCGTGCGATTTTGAGGCACGCCCGGGTGGGTGGGGACTTGACTCTGGGTCTCGCTGTGCACTTCAGACTCTGCCAGGAGGGAGATTTTCATATACATTTTACTAATTTTCTTTCATCTCTGATAATTCTGTTATAGACAAAGGGCAAATAGCAATATTAAAATATTTCCTTTTAATATTCACAAATTTCATGTACCCGGCTCAGTGGACTGAAGGGTTATGGGTTCTATTCCGGTTTCAGGCTTGATCCCCATGTGCGGGAGACAACCAATCGATATGTCTTTCTCACGTCAATGTTTCTCTCTGTCTCTACCCCTGCCTTCCACTCTCTCTAAAAATCAATGGAAAAAATACTCTCAGGTGAGGATTAACAACAACAAAATAATAATAGTATGTTGGGGATCCCTTAGCATCTTGTGAATACTCAGTTCCCCATCAACCTCTCATGCATTGATAATCATTGCTCACATCAGTTATTTCATTAGGGATTACAAAGTGGCCTTTTAAAAATTTTGCCTTTTTTTCTGTATTCATTAATTGGAATTCTTTTTTTAAGTGCTCTTAATGTTCAAGTGTTGGACTGCCTTGTTTTGTTTTTTAATTGCACTCCTTTTGTTGCTCTTATCTAGGTTCTTGACTGTAAAACCCATCTTTATGCTGAAAATATTCACATTTTTGTCTTTAGTACTGACTGATCACTTCTGAATTCCAAACTTCTGTATCCAAGTGCTTACTTGACATCTAGATGATAGACATATCCAACTTGTCAAAAACCAAAGGACAAAACCACATGTTCATCTCCATGGGTGCAGAAAAAAATTAACAAAATCTAGCACACTTTACTGATCAAAACACTTGACAAGCTAGGGATACAAGATAACTTCATATCCAGCTGGTGTGGCTTGGTGGTTAATTGTCTACCTATGAACCAGGAGGTCATGGTTTGATTCCTGGTCAGAGTACATGCAAGAGGCAGCCAATGGATGATTCTCTCTCATTATTGATATTTCTCTCTCTGTCTTTCCCTTCTTCTCTAAAATCAATAAAAAAATTTTTAAAAAAGATAACTTCCACAACCTGATCAAGGGTATCTGCAGAAACCCAAGGTAACATTATACTAGTACCTGATGGTGAAAGACTGCAAACTTTCACTAAAGATGTTGAAAGTTTTTATCTGTTCTTAGTACTGTTGTTCAACATTATAACTTATTATAATTCAACATTGTAATAGAGGTTCTAGTCAGGAAAAAGAAAAAAGGAATGTAGATTAGAAAGAAAAAAGTAAAACTATTTGTATTTGTAGATTGAAGAATCTCTTATATAGAAAGGCCTATGAATTCACAAAAAAACTGTTAAAAGCTAATAAACAAATTCAGCAAAAATGCAGGATACAAGATCATTATTCAAAATTCAGTTGTATTTCTATACATAGCAGTCAATGAAATTAAGAAAACAATTCATTTACAATACAGTGGTACCTCAAGATACGAGTGCCCTAACATACGAGATTTTTGAGATACGAGCCGTCAAGCGAGCGAGTGATTTTTGCTTTGAAATACGAGCAACATTTGAGATAGGAGTAATCTCGCGGATCGGCCGGCTGCACACGACCCACCAGTTTACCACGACTCGAGCGTCTCATAGTTTCCCATGCCTTAAGGTTACGGAACGAATTAAACTTGTATCTCGAAGAACCACTGTAGTACCAAAAAGAATAAAATGCTAAGGAATAAATTTATCCAAGGAAGTGCAAGGCTTATACACTGAAAATGACAAAACATTGTTGAAGGAGTTTCAAGAAGGCCTAAATAAATGGAAGGATAGCCAGTGTTCATGGATTAGAAGACTTAATATTGTTAAGATGGCAGTATTCATCAAAGGGATATATGTAGATTCCTGTACAATATCTGACACAATCTCAGCTGTTTCTTTTTCTTTTGCAGAAATTAACAAACTATTATAAAAGCCTTTTGGAAATGTATAGTACCCAGGATATCCAACATAATCTTGGAAAAGAACAAAGTTGGAGGACTCTGACTTCCTTGTTTGAAAACTTATTACAGAGCTGTTGTAGTCAAGATATATACACATGGAACTCAATTGAATAGAATTGAGCATCTATTCTTTCCTGGAACAACATAAAACACCCATACTTCAGGGATTTTCTAGGTGTGGGGATTTCGGTTGCTACTGTGTTTTGGTGTGTGTGTGTGTGTGTGTGTGTGTTTATTTTTTTGGTCTACTCAACATGATATGAAATCCAACTTCTTTGGTGATATATTTTATCCCCTGGCCACTAGTGTGGGTAAGTAATATTCTTTAAAACTTTTGTTCTAAAATATAAGACATATATAGGAAAGTGTATAAAACATAAAAACATTCAATTTAATGAATTATTATTATAACCATTACTTAGGTCATGGTTTGTTTTTAGATTTATATTCTTAATGGAAGGTCTTGTCCACTTCCCCACTGATGTGGCCTGAAGGTGAATTGAAGGCAAAAGGGAGGTTTTGGGACTTCTTTCCAAATAACCCTAGCTTTGTTCAAATTCTGGAATAAGTGTTGCTTGAACCTCTAAGTTTCTCATTCTAATGAGATGGTTAACTAGATAACTTTGAGCTAGAAGATTAGGTGTTGAAGTACTAAAGGTCTGTACCTACTCTAAAAATAGTTAATATTGTTCTTGGAGAATTGCTCATTTTTAGTTAGACTTTATCTCAGAGAGCCAGTCAGGATGTTTGCCACCAATGGTTCCCAAAGTAATGAAACTTTCCTGCTTAGGAAATTGGCTGGTATGCTTTATCTCAGCAGTTGCCAACCTTTCAGACCTCATGGACCACCAGTTGGTGACTGCTGCTCCAAAGGTTTCCTTAAACCAGCAATTTCCAACCTTTCAGAACTCATTGATCACCAGTGGTCTGCGGACCACCAGTTGGCGACTGCTGCTCTAGCTGGATGCCAAAGCACATCTACTGTGCCAGAAAAAAAGAATAATTTTTGTTTTGGCATAATTATTAATTAACTGGGTTTTTTTCCAGAATAACTAGCCAGCAGGTTCAGCTGCTTTTTGAGGGCATGTCGTTAACATGTAAGAGGATGCTATCTTCCTATTTATTCTGGCAGAAGAGTGTTTACCTAGTTTAATCAAAATTACAGAGGAGGCAGACCATATCCCTGCCTGCCTTTACCCACTTTGAAACAGGCCTTGATCTTCCTGCCAGCTTGTATTCCCTTTGTGACAGGATATAAAGTACTTGCAAGAGCACTAAGAATCTTGGATATATTTGGGGCTATATGGTTTGACCCATATAGTTCTTGTCGCTGGGATCCAAAGCCAGTAATAAATACTACAGAAAGCCTTACACCACTTTAAATGATTAATCTTACAGGTGGAAGGTGTTAAACCCCGAACCAAATCTTATGTAGGCTTCAATTCTGAGAGTCCTAGAGCTATTTTTTTTTTTTTTAAGAAATCATTTGGAGGGAAAATCCAGGCAAAGTCAATGGTTCCTTTTTAAGCTGAGATAAACCAGATGTCACAAATTGGCAGCTCATGACCCAGGTTCACAGATAAGTTTTCATTGCCCTGCCCAATATTTTTAAAAACATGTGCATTAGTTACCATTTAAAAATCAGGAGAATTCACATAAAAATCAGAATTTCCTCCTTTTTTTTCAACCATCAAAAAAATCTTGGTGCCGAGACTGGTTTGACTCAGTGGATAGAGCGTCAGCTTGTGGACTGAAAGGTCCCAGGTTCGATTCCGGTTGGGGGCATGTACCTTGCTTGCAGGCACATCTCCACAGTGGGGCATGCAGGAGGCGGCTGATTGATGTGTGTCCCTCAGCCCAACCTGCACCCTCTCCAATCTGGGACCCCTCAAGGGATGTCCTACTGCCTGTTTAGGCCTGATGCCGGTAGGGATCCATTGATTTTTTTTTTTAGGTAGGATTGGGCCTAAAGGGTCAGTCAGACATGCCTTTCACAATCCAGGACTGCTGGCTCCCAACTGCTCACCTGCCTGCCTTCCTGATTGCCCCTAACCTATTCTGCCTGCCAGCCTGATCACCTCCTAACCACTCTCCTGCCAGCTTGATTGGTGCCTAACTGCTCCCCATGCCAGCCTGATTGCCCCTAACTTCTCTCCCCTTCAGGCCTGGTCCCCTCAATTGCTCTCCCCTGCAGGCCTGGGTCCTGACACAACTGCCCTTCCCTACAGGCCTAGTCACCCCCAACTTCCCTCCTCTGCCAACCTGGTCACCCCTAACTGCCCTCCCTTGCAGGCCTGGTCCCTCCCAACTGCTCTCCCCTGTTGGTCATCTTTGGCGGCCATCTTGTGTTCACATGGGGGCAGCCATCTTGTGTGTTGGATTGATGGTCAATTTGCGTATCACTTTTTTATTAGATAGGACAGAGGCCTGGTGCACGGGTGGAGGCTGGTTGATTTGCCCTGAAGAGTGTCCCGGATTAGGGTGAAGGTTCCCTTGAGACGTAGGGCGGCCTGGGCAAGGGGCCTGTGGTGGTTTGCAGGCTGGGCGCATGCCCTGTTGACGCAAGCAGAGGGATTAGGCCTAAACAGGCAGTTAGACATCCCTCTCACAAACCAGGACTGCTGGCTCCCAACTGCTTGCCTGCCTGCCTTGCTGATTGCCCCTAACCACTTCTGCCTGCCAGCCTGATCAACCCCTAACCACTACCCTGTCAGCCTGATTGATGCCTAACTGCTCCCCTGCTAGCTGGTTTGCCCCTAGCTGCCCTCCCCTGCTGGCCTGGTCATCCCTAATTGCCCTCTCCTGCAGGCCTTGTCCCCCTTAACTGCTCTCCCCTTCAGGCCTGGGTCCCCCCCGCCCAGTTGCCCTTCCCTGCAGGCCCAATTGCCCCCAACTTCCCTCCTCTGCTGGCCTAATCACCCCTAATTGCCCTCCTCTGCAGGCTTGATCGCTCCCAACTGCCCTCCCTTGCAGAACTAGTCCCTTCCAACTGTCCTCCCCTGCTGGCCATCTTGTCATGGCCATCTTGTGTCCACATGACGGCAGCTATCTTGTGTGTTTGAAATGATGTTCAATTTGCATATTATTCTTTTACTATATAGGATTATTTATGTGGTTCTTTAATAAATATAAATCCCATGTACTATAAGCTACATGAAGGCAGAGACCTGCTTTGTTCTGGGCTGTATCTCCAGTGTTTAGCAAAATGTTTGACACATGGGAAGTGCTTAATACATGTTTGATGAACATCTGGTTAGTCAAATATCCTTCCAACCACAGTGCTTACAATTTCACCAGTAGAGGACCTATAAATACTGTATTGGGTGATTATGACAGGAGGAGAGGGAGAGAGGAGGAGGGGGAGAGGGAAGGGGAGGGGGATTTTTAGAGAGAGGAAAGGAGAAAGAAAGAGAAACATTGATCAGTTGCCTCCAGCATGTGCCCTGACTGGAATTTAACCTGTCATCTTTTTGTATATGGGACAGTGCTGCAAACAATTGAGCCACACTTGCCAAGACCCTTTGCTGACTTTTAAAGGATGAGTTAGAATTAACTAAGTGGGGAAGAAGCTGATGCACATGGCATACTAGACAGTTTTATGTAAAGGGTCAGAAGCAAGGAGAAGCATGATCTCTTCAGAGCAGTGTAGGAGTTTAGTATTGCTGGAACATGTATGTGTTTAGTATGTAAGGAGGTATGATAGCAGATCTTTGGACTTTGATAGTAAGCCTGGGAAAAATATGATATGGAGGCAAGATAGAATGGTCGATAAAGCAATGGCTTTGGATTTTTCAGGTGTCAGTTAAAATTATAGCTCTGCCACATCCATCTCCATAGTCTCCTTAAACAAATGGCAGTTCCTAAAAAAGTTAAATACAGAATTACCATATGACCCAGCAATTCCACTCTTAGGTATGCACACAAAAGAATTGAAAACAGGGACCCAAACAGATACTTGTACACCAATGTTCATTGCAACATTATTTACAAGATCGAAAAGGTGAAAATTATTCAAGTGTCCATCAACAGACAAATGGATAAAGAAAATGTGCTTATATGCAATGGAATATTTTTCACACTTAAAAAGGAGTACAGTTGTGACACATGCTGCAATATATGGATGGACCTTGAAAACATTGTTAAGTGAAAAAATCTACACACAAAAGGATAAATATTGTATGATTCAACTTGTATAAGATACTGAGAATAGGCAAATTCACATAGAGACAGAAAGTAGGATAGAGGTCACCAGAGTCTGGGGCAGATGGAAATGGGGAAGAGTTTCTATTTGAGGTGATTAAAAAATTTTAGGTATGGTAATGATGGTTATACAACATTATGAATGTAATTAGCTTATTTGTGTGTGTGTGTTTTTTAATTAAAATCTTTATTGTTCAGATTATTACATTTATTTCTCTTTTTTCCCCACCGTAGCTCCCCTCCACCTGACTCACACCCCTCCCTCTACCCTTACCTATCCCCACATTGACCTCATTCCTAGGTGTATGATTTTTGTCCAGTCTCTACCTTTTTCTTCCTCTTCTTAAAGAGTACCTTTCAGCATTTCATATAATGCTGGTTTGGTGGTGGTGAACTCCTTTAGCTTTTTCTTCTCTGTGAAGCCCTTTATCTGCCCTTCAATTCTGAATGATAGCTTTGCTGGATAGATTATTCTTGGTTGTAGGTTCTTGCTATTCATCACTTTGAATATTTCTTGCCACTCCCCTCTGGCCTGCATCATTTCTGTTGAGAAATCAGCTGACAATCGTATGGGTGCTCCCTTGTAGGTAATGAACTGTTTTTCTCTTGCTGCTTTTAATATTCTCTCTTTGTCTTTTGCTCTTGGTATTTTAATGATGATGTGTCTTGGTGTAGTCCTGTTTGGATTCCTTTTATATGGGGTTCTGTGTGCATCCTGGACTTGTAAGTCTATTTCTTTCACCAGATGTGGGAAGTTTTCAGTCATTATTTCTTCAAATAGGTTTTCATTATCTTGCTTTCTCTCTTCTTCTGGCACTCCCATAATTCTGATGTTGGTATGCTTGAAGTTGTCCCAGAGGCTCTTTACACTATCTTCACATTTTTGGAGATTCTTTTTTTCTTTTCCACTGGAGTGTTTTCTGCTTCTTTGTATTTCAAATCTTTGACTTGATTCTTGCCTTCCTCTAGTCTGCTGTTAGGTTTCTGTATAATATTTTTTTATTTCAGTCAGTGTATGTTTAATTTCTAGTTGGTCCTTTTTCATCTCCTCTTGGGTCTCGCTAACTTTATCCATCTTTTCTAGGAGATTCTTGAAAAACCTTATAACCGTGGTGTTGAACTCTATATCTAGTCTTTTGTTTTCCTCCATTTCTTTTGTTTGTGATCTTTTCCTTTGTCTCCGCATTTTCACTATGCCGGGAGAACTTCTGTGTTGGATTCAGCCTTTTGATACAAGACTTGCAAAACTGCAAAAGTCTCTCTGTTGAGCTTGGGAGGGGTGGTCTCAGGGCTTAATAGACTGCCTTGTCTTCCAGTCGGCCCTGCCTTACTCAGCCCTTGGGTCTCACGTGTCTCTGGATAATCGATGGAGCAGTCCCTGTGCACATGTGTAGTGCCTCTAGACTGCTGCCTTTCTGGTTCCCCTCCACTCCAGAACCATATGAGTCTGGGTCCCCAGGGTCTCGCCTGAAACTGGAGTTTAGTGGAGTTAGAAGTGGCGCAGTCTGTAGGCTCTGTCTCCCGCCCACAAGCCAGTGGCGCAATCAGCAGTTCATCCTCTGTGCACAGTGGAGTGCGTGACCGCAGACTTCTGCTCTTTCACGATTCCCCTAAATTTCCGTGCACTTCTCCCTTTTCACAGTCCAAACTCACCCCATATGAGTTTCGGCCAGACCTGGGGTTCAGTGCCATAGGATAAGGGATTCAGTGTAGTTGGAAGGCTCCCATCTCCCTCCTGCCAGAGGAAGCCAGCCAGGCATTCCAGCATGCACTCTCTCCATGTGCGTGTCTCTGTACCTCAGCTTTTTGCAGCTCCTTTGGGTCTCCATGAGCCCCTCTCTTTACTTATAGTTGTAGAATTTCCACTCAAGCCAGCTTACCTGTGGTTATGGATGATGTCCATTCTTTCTTTTAGTTGTAGTTTTGAAATTGTTGTGTGAGGCAGTTTAGGTGCTCACCTATGCCGCCATCTTGGATTCTCCTCCTAATTAGCTTATTTGAAGTACAATTTAAAATGACAACTTTTATATAGATTTCAACACACACACACATTCCCCAGAAATTTATTCTTTTATTTCTGGAGGCCAGAACTCTGAAATCCAGTTGTTATCAGGATTAGTTTCTGTTTGGAGACTCTGAGAGAATCTATTCAAGCCTCTCCTGATGGTTCTTTTGGTGGTGTCAGCAATCATCCTTGGAGTTCCTTGGCTTATAGGTGCATCTTTCTAATACCTGTCTTCACATTATCCACTCTGTCTCTCTATATACAACTGCACCTTTAAAAGGACAACAGTTATGTTGGATCAGGGTGGGCCCTAATCCAGTATTATCTCAATTTAACTTTTTTTTTAATTTTTATTTATTTATTTTATTTATTTATTTTTTATTAATGTTTTATACATACCTCCCCATGGCCCACCCTCCCTCCCAGGCATAACCCAATCCCCCAGTGTCTGTGTTCATTGGTTATGCTTATATGCATGCATACAAGTCCTTTGATTGGTCTCTTATCTACCTCACCTAACTTTAATCTTCCTGCAGTTATTTCACAGTCTGTTTGAAGTTTTACTGCATCTGTATCTATCCTTTTGTTCATCAGTTTTTAATGTTCTTTATTATCCACCAATGAGTGAGATCATGTGATGCTTCCCCTTCATTGACTGCCTTATTTCACTAAGCATAAGGCTCTCCAGTTCCAACCAGGTTGCTGCAAATGGTAAGAATTCCTTCTTTTGAATGGCAGCATAGAATTCCATTGTGTAGATGTACCACAGTTTTCTGATCCACTCATCTGCTGATGGGCACCTAGGCTGTTTCCAAATTGTAGCTATTGTAAATTGTGCTGCTATGAACATAGGGGTGCATAAATCCTTTCTGATTGGTGTTTGTGATTTCTTAGGATAAATTCCTAAGAGTGGGATTACAGGGTCAAATGGGAGATCCATTTTTAGTTTTTTGAGGAAACTCCATACTGTTCTCCACAGTGGCTGCACCAGTCTGCATTCCCACCAAAAGTGCACAAGGGTTTCTTTTTCTCCGCATCCTCGCCAACACTTGTCGTTTGTTGATTTGTTGATGATTGCCATTCTGACAGGTGTAAGATGGTATCGCATTGTCATTTTGATTTGCATCTCTCGGACGATTAGTGACTCTAAATATGTTTTCACGTGTCTCTTGGCCTTCCTTCTGTCGTCTTTCATAAAGGTTCTGTTTAGGTCCGTTGCTCATATTTTTATTTGATCGTTTATCTTCCTTCTATTAAGTTGTATAAGTTCGCTGTAAATTTTGGAGATTAAACCTTTATCAGTGATGTAATTTGCAAATATGTCCTCCCATACAGTGATCTTTCTTGTTGTTTTGTTGATGGTTTCTTTTGCTGTGCAAAAGCTTTTTATTTTGATGTAGTCCCATTTGTTTATTTTTTTGTTAGCTTCCATTGACTTTGTAGCAGTATCAGTGAAGAAGTTCTTTCGGCATATGTCTGAGATTGTGCTGCCTGTGGATTCCTGTAGTATTTTTATGGTTTCCCTTCTAATGTTTAAGTCCTGTATCCATTTTGAGTTTATTTTTGTATTTGGTGTAAGTTGGTGGTCCAGTTTCATTTTTTTGCATGTATCTGTCTAATTTTCCCAACACCATTTATTGAAGAGGCTATCTTGGCTCCATTGTATGTTCATGCCTTCTTTGTCAAATATTAGTTGAGAATAGTGGTTTGGGTGGATATCTGGGTTCTCTATTCTATTCCATGAGTCGATATGTCTGTTCTTGTGCCAGTACCAGGCTGTTTTGAGAAAAGTTGCTTTGTTTGACAGCTTGAAATCTGGTATTGACATCCCACCTACTTTATTCTTCTTTCTAGGTTTGTGAAATATCGTTGGTATTTTAATGGGTAGTGCATTGAATCTATTGATTGCTTTGGTTAGTATGGACATACTAATGATGTTGATTATCCCAATCCATGAGCATGGTATGCTCTTCCATCTGTTAACATCTTTCTCTATCTCTTTTTTCAGTGTCCTGCAGTTTTCTACATATAGGTCTTTTATTTCTTTAGTTATGTTTATTCCTAAGTATCTTAATTTTTTTGTGTGCGATGGTAAATGGGATTGCTTTTTTAGTCTCTCTTTCTGTAATTTCACTATTAGTGAATAGAAATGCCACAGACTACTTAGCATTAATTTTGTATCCTGCTACCTTGCCAAATTCATTAATTAAGTCGATTAGTTTTGCCATGGAGTCCTTTGGGTTTTTATGTACAATATCATGTCATCTGCAAATAAGGACAGCTTTACTTCTTCTTTTCACATTTGGATGCCTTTTATTTCTTCCTCTTTTCTAATTGCAATGGCTAATTCTTCCAGTACTATGTCGAACAGAAGTGAGAGTGGGCATCCTTGTCTTGTTCCTGTTCTTAGGGGAAATGGTTTTAGTTTTTGCCCATTGAGTATGATGTTAACTGTGGGTTTATCATATATGGCTTTTATGATGTTGAGGTATACTCCTTCTAATCCCAATTTGCTGAGAGTTATTATCAAGAAAGGGTGTTGGATTTTGCCAAATGCTTTTTCTGCATAAATTGATATGACTATGTGGTTTTTATGTCTCAATTTGTTTATGTGATGTATCACGTTTATTAATTTGCAGATATTGTACCATCCCTGCATTCCTGGGATGAATCCTACTTGGTCATGGTGTATGATCTTTCCGATGTACTGCTAGATACAATTTGCTAGAATTTCCTTGAGGATTTGGGCATCTATGTTCATGAGAGATATTGGCCTATAATTCTCTTTCATTGTGTTGTCTTTATCTGGTTTTGGTATTAGGGTGATGCTGGCTTCATAGAAGGTGTTTGGAGGTGTTCCTTCTTCTTAATGTTTTTGAATATTCTGAGGAGTATATGTTTTAATTCTTCCTTGAATGTTTGGTAAAACTCTCCTGTGTCCCGGGCTTTTATTTGCTGGAAGCTTTTTGATGACTGCTTCAATTTCTTCCATAGTTATTGGACTATTGAGATGTTTAGATTCCTCCTTGTTGGGTTTTGGAAGGTTATATTTTTCTAGGAAAATGTCCATTTCTTGCAGGTTGTCCAATTTGTTGCAATAGAGTTGTTCATAGTATTTTTTTTTAACAATCCTCTATATTTCCACATTGTCTACTGTTATTTCTTCTCTTTCATTTCTGATTTTGTTTATTTGGGTCTTCTCTCTTTGTTTCTTGGTGAGCCTGGCTAGAGGTCCGTCAATTTTGTTTATCCTTTCAAAGAACCAGCTCTTGGTTTTGTTGATCTTTTGAATTGTTTCTTTGGTCTCCAAATTGTTTATCTCCGCTGTGATCTTCACTATTTCCTTCCTTCTGCTTACACTGGGCTTTTCTTGTTGCTCTCGTTCTAGCTGTTTGAGTTGTAGAGTTAGGTAATTTATTACCATTGTTTCCTGTTTTTTGCAGTAGGTTTGTAGGGATATGAACTTCCCTCTCAAGACTGCTTTTACTGTGTCCCATAAATTTTGTATTGTTGTGTTGTCATGGTCGTTTGTTGCCATGATGTTTTTTATTTCTTCCTTGATCTCTCTGGTTACCCAGTCGTTGTTTAATAGCATGCTGGTTAGTCTCCATGTGGTTGATTTCCTTCTATTTTTATTATAGTTGATTTCCAGTTTTATGCCACTGTGGTCTGAGAAGATGCTTGATATGATTTCTATCTTCTTGAATTTGAAGAGACTTTTCTTATGACCCAACATATGATCTATCTTTGAAAATGACTCTTGTGCACTGGCGAAGAATGTATATTCTGTGGCATTGGGGTGAAATGTTCTGAAGATGTCAATTAATTCCATCTGGTCTAGTGTGTCATTTAGGATTGATGATTCTTTGCTGATATTTTGTTTAGAGGATTTGTCCAATGGTGACAGTGGGGTATTCAAGTCTCCTACTATGATTGTATTGCTGTCAATCTCTCCCTAATATCCTCCAAGAGTTTTATTAGGTATTGAGGTACTCCTATGTTGGGATGCATATATGTTAACCAGAGTTTTTTCTTTTTGTTGGATTGTTCCATTTAGTATTATGAAGTGGCCTTCTTTATCTCTTGTTATGTCCTTCACTTTGAGATCTAATTTGTCAGGTATAAGTATTATGACCCCAGCTCTTTTTTAATTTCCTTTTCCTGAAATAGCATCTTCCATCTCTTCACTCTCAATCTGTGTGCATCTCTTTTCCTGAGGTGGGTTTCTTGCAGACAGCAGATATATGGATCATGTTTTCTTATCCAATCGGTTACCCTGTGTCTTTTGATTGGAGCATTTAATCTGTTTACATTTAAAGTTATTATTGATAAGTACTTATCTGTTGCCAGTTTTAGTCCTTACCCCCGAGTTCCTTCTTCGCTTCCTCTTTCTTTTTATTACAGCAGACCCTTTAACGTTTCTTGCATTGCTGGTTTGGTGGTATTATATTCCCTTAGTCCTTTTTTGTCTGTGAAGCTTTTGATTTCACCTTCAATTTTGATTGAGATTCTTGCAGGGTACATTTTTCTGGGATTCAGACTCTTCCTTTCCATGACTTTGTATATTTCATTCCATTCCTTTCTGTCCTGATGAGTTTCTGTTGAGAAGTCAGTAGCTAGTCTTAGGGGGGTTCCTTTGTAGGTAACTTTCTGTTTCTCTCTGGCCGCTTTTAAGATTCTTACTTTGTTGTTGATATTTGCTAATGTAATTATAATGTGCCTTGGTGTTAGTTTGTTGGGGTCCATTTTTCTTGGGACCCTGTGAGCTTCTTGGATTTTTGTGGGTTTTTTCTTTCCTATATTGGGGTAATTTTCTGTCATTATTTCTTCAAACAGGTTCTCTATTCCTTGTTCAGTTTCCACTCTTTCTGGAACCCCAATTATGCGGAAGTTGTTTTGTTTCAGGTTATCCCAAAGTGCTCTTGCTTTTTAACTTTTTTTTCTAGAAGCTGCTGTACTTGGGTATTTTTTCCTATCGTGTTTTGTAGCTCATTGATGTGGTCCTCTGCTTCTTCTCGTATACTTTTGATGTTTTCTATTGTGTTCTTTATAGCTGTGATGTCATTTTTCATTTCTTCTTGATTATTCTGTATTTCTTTTAGGTTCTTCCACATTTCTTCCTGCTTCTTATGCATTTCTTCTTGCTGCTTCTGCATTTCTTCTTGCTTCTTCTTCATTTCGTCTTGGCTTTTACTCACATTGTCAATTTTGTCTTCTATTCTTTTCTTCCACCTTATGATCATTTTTCTGAACTCTTTCTCTGGCAGGCTTCTTTCTGCTTCTATTTCATTTACTTCCTTTTCTGGTGTACCTGCCTATTTGTCATATGCGGGCTGTTTCTTCTGCCCATGGTTTTTCTTCTCCGGGTGTCTCGTTTATAGTTCTCTCTCCTACATTGACTCAAAGGCACAAACTACAACACGACTCGGTACAGCACAGAAGGCACTGAACAGAAATGTATTCACAATGTTAATAATCACCAATAAGGTGACCACCAATGAAAGACAAATTAGGGGTAAGTAGAGAAAGAGGAAGAGGAAATTGAGGGAAAAAGAAAGGAAAGAAGTGCCAAAATCAGATTGGGAGAGGGAGAAAAAATAAATAAATAAATGAACTAAAAATAAAATAAAATAATATACAATAAAATAAAATAAATTAAAATAAAGTTTAAAAAAAGGAGAAGAAGAAAAAGAAAAGAGAAAGAGAAACAAAGTCAGAGAGAACAGAAAGCGGTTAAGAGAGAAAAGGGGAACAAAATATGGATGTTAGGAGAAAACTCCAATAGAACAGTGACTACTCCCAATAAAGGCCAGCAACCAGTACCTAGAGATTACTACAAACTGCAGATAACAACTGGTATCGAGGGAGGCGAGGGAGAAGAGAGGTAAAAAACAAAGCAAGCAAAAAGCAAAATAAAACAAGTAGTACACGCTAAAACAATCTCACGAAAAAGTTCAAAAAATCGATATAATCACTGTTCAGGCTAATAGTAACAAAAGGATAGAGAGAAAAAACAACTTTTTGGCTGGTGAAGACAAGAGGAGAGAGGTTTGTATGGATTTGTAGTAGGTGATTGGAAATTAGATATATAAGTGGGGTGAAATTTTAACTAGGTAAAGAGAAAGAATAGGGTGAAACTAACGTTGGAAAAGGGAATGAGAAACAAGACAACAAAATGGGGAAAGTTAGGAGGAAAGTGTTGGCGTAAAGGTAGAGTTGAGTTGGAGTAAAATTATGCTAAAGGAAAGATGAAAATAGAATGTCTAAAAAGGTAAAATACTAGTAGTAATTAATAATACTAGTTGAAAACAAAAATATAATAATCAAAAAGGAAAAATCAATTGAGGTGGAAAGAAAAAAATTGTCTTTTAATTAAAATATGTAAAAATGAAAAATAAAAAAAAAATAAAATAAAGAAAAAAAGAAAAAGAAAAAATAATAGAGTGGTCATTCACTTCCACTATTGTTTTGCTTGGCACTCCTCTTTCCCACTAGGGAAGGTATTGCGGTTCCCTGTGTTGCACTGTTGATGTTTTAATCTCTTTATTCTTTTGTGGTTATGCGAGAGTGAATTTGTGCATCATCCACTGGGTGGCAGTGTTTTGGATTTGATCTCTGAGACAAAGCACAGGACCTCTCTAGGCTGTGCTCAGATCCTGCTACTCTGTGGTTCTCAAAGCCGGTTTGTGGGGATTTTGCAGCCAGGACACTGTAATAACTCCCAGGCTGTCCCTCTGCCTCAGATAAAAAAACGAGTCGTTTTGCAGAGCTCCCCTCTGTCGACAGCTCCGACAGTTTGCCTCCACAGTTAGGGATCACGCCCTGCCCACCTCCGTGGAACTTTCCAGAGGCAGCTTTTCCGCAGCCCAGCTCCCACAGTGTGCGCGTCTCTTTTGAGGGGCAGGAGACCTCACCTTATCCCAGGCGAAATCTGACCTTTCCGTGTGCCGTGTGGATCTCTGAATCCGCTGCGTGTCTTTGTCGATTGGAGAGTGGTGTTCTGGGTCTCCGGCTGTTAGGTGGGTGTTTCAGCCAGCCGCAGCTTTCAGACCGCCACAGACATCCACCTCCCTCTGCAAGATGGTGCGGTCTCCGCATTCACGCCTTCGGCTCCGGCCGACAAAAACCCTGTGGCAGTGGGGCTGCCTGGCCAGGAGAGCACCGTCCAGCAGTTCCCCGCCTTCTCCTGGAGGACAAATGACTCCTAACTTGCCAACAAACATTCCCCGTGCGACTCTCAGCTGCTCTCTTTCCCTCTGCCCAGCGACAAAGCTCCAGAGGTGTCCGTCTATTCCACCGCCATTTTCCTCAATTTAACTTGATTACATCTGCAACGACCCTAATTCTAAATAAGGTCACATTCACAGGGGCATGCTATTCAACCTAGTACAAAGCCACTACCATGGATAAAATCTGTGGAAAATACATAGAGTCAGAAGGGCAATGACAACAAGATTCTCAGAAATTCTAATGTTTATATGAGGATAGACAGAGGGAGAGGAATTCAAGATGCAATCTGAGAAGGAATGGTTAGAGAGGTAGGAAGAAATCCAAGAGAGTGTTTTGTACCACTGTACCCAAGGAGGAAAAACTTCATGAGGAAGATAGGCTGTGGTTTTAAGTGTAACAGAAAGCTCAAGGAAGATAAAACCAAGAAGAGGTCATTGAATTTGGCAATGTGAAAGACATTGGTGCTGTTGTTGAAAACAGTTGTATTATAGTTCTTCAGTAAGGAGCCAAATTGCAGTATGTTGAATTATGATTCCCAGTTATGTGTGCCTCCAAAATGAGGCAACAATCTATGGGAAAAGCAGTCTTTTCCTCTTTTATTTTTATCCTCCACCCAGATATGTTATTAACATTTCGATGTACTTTATTACATCCATTCTGATCCATCTTATTTTTGGACACATTTCAAAGTGAATTGCAGACATCAGGATACTTCTCACTTCAACATACATATCATTAACTAGATTTTAATAGTTCCTTTTTTTAAAAAAATAAATCTACATACATAGAAATGCACAAATTTTAAGTGTACATTTGGTAAATTTTGGTGAATATATCCACCTGTGTAACCCAAATCCCTGTCAAGATATAGAATATTATGATTACCCTGGAAAGTTCCCTTATGCCTCTTCCCAGGCAACCCCACTCCCACTTTGCACAAGCAACCACTGCTCTGATATGTTCCACCATAGATTAGTTTTGCCTGTTCCAAGTAAGTAAAACACTGCTTCTATTCTTATGCCTAGCTGCTTTGTCTCAGCATGATTTTGAGATTCATCCTGTATGAATTCATTCATGGATTAATACATCTACTAGTTCATTCTTTTCTTTTATTGAGTAGAATCCCATTGTATGACTATACCACAGAGGGTATCCCAGCTGTTTTCAGTATTGGGCCATTAAGAGTAGCCGAAACCGGTTTGGCTCAGTGGATAGAGCGTCGGCTTGAGGACTGAAGGGTCCCAGGTTCGATTCCGGTCGGGGGCATGTACCTTGCTTGTGGGCACATATCCATTGTGGGGTGTGCAGGAGGCGGCTGATCGATGTCTCTCTCTCATCTATGTTTCTGACTTTCTATCTCTCTCCCTTCCTCTCTGTAAAAAGTCAATAAAATATATTTTTAAAAAAAGGAAAAAAAAAAGAATAAAGCAGTGTAGTTGTTTGATTTTTTTTTTTGGTGCATTTTTAATTTTAATTTTATTTTTTTAAGAAAAATTATTGTTTTTCCTTTTTTAAAATAAATCTTTATTCAGTTTATTACAGATGTTCCTCTTTTTTTCCATCCCATAGCTCCCATCCACCTGATTCCTCACCCCCACCACATGCCCTTACCTCCCACCACTGTCCTCATCCATAGGTGTAAGATTTTTCTCCAATGTTTTCCTGCATTCGTCACAGCCCCTTTCCCCTGAGAATTGTTAGTCCATTCCCTTTTAAAAAATATTTTAATAAATCTTTATTGTCCAAACTATTAAAATTGTTCTTCTTTTTCCCCCCATATCTCCCCTCCACCTGGTTCCCACCCCACCCTCTGCCCTTACCTTCCCCACTTTGTCCTCATCCATAGGCGTATGATTTTTGTCCAGTCTCTCCCTGCACCCCCTTTCACCTATTTCCCCCTGAGAATTATCAGTCCATTCCCTTTCTATGCCCCTAATTCTATTATATTCACCAGTTTATTCTGTTCATCAGATTTTCAATTCACCTGATTTTTAGATTCACTTGTTGATATGTATTTGTTGTTCATAATTTTTTATCTTTTACCTTTTTCTTCTTCCTCTTCTTAAAAAGTACTTTTCAGCATTTCATATAATACTGGTTTGGTGGTGATGAACTCCTTTAGCATTTTCTTATTTGTGAAGCTCTTTATCTGCCCTTCAATTCTGAATGATAGCTTTGCCGGATAGAGTATTCTTGGTTGTAGGTTCTTGCTATTCATCACTTTGAATATTTCTTGCCACTCCCTTCTGGCCTGCATAGTTTGTGTTGAGAAATCAGCTGACAGTCGAGTGGCTGTTCCCCTGTAGGTAATCAACTGTTTTTATCTTGATGCTTTTAATATTCTCTCTTTATCTTTTGCTCTTAGTATTTTAATTATGATGTGTCTTGGTGTGGTCCTCTTTGGATTCCTTTTGTTTGGAGGTCTGTGTGCTTCCTGGACTTATAAGTCTATTTCTTTCACCTGTGGGGGAAGTTTTCAGTCATTATTTCTTCAAATAGGTTTTCAGTATCTTGCTCTCTCTTTCCTTCTGGCACCCCCATAATTCTGAAGTTGGTACGCTTGAAGTTGTCCCAGAGGCTTCTTACACTATCTTCACATTTTTTTATTCTTTTTTCTTTCCCAGTGGACTGTTTTTTGATTCTTTGTACTTAAAATCTTTGACTTGATTCTTGTGATCCTCTAGTCTGCTGTTAGGTTTCTGTATAATATTTTTTATTTCAGTCAGTGTATGTTTAATTTCTTGTTTTTTCCATCTCCTCTTGGATCTCACTAAATTTATCCATTTTTTCTAGGAAATTTTTAAAAAACCTTATAACCATGGTTTTGAACTCTATATCCAATTGTTTGTTTTCCTCCATTTCTTTTGTTTGTGATCTGTTCTCTTTAATCTCCGCATAGTTCACTGCTTCCCTGAGTTGGTAGAGTAGCTTTCTGTGGTAGTTGTCCTATGTGGCCTAGTAGCTCTGCTTCCCCAGTTACCTGAGAGGGACACACTTGGTGCACCCCTCTATGAACTGTGTGTACAGTCTTGTTGTAGTTAATTCTTGATTATTGTTGGTATCACTCGGGAAGGGGGGGATTGACCTCCAAGCCAATTGGTTGTGAGAAGCAGCTGTGTCTGCGCATGCGCACTTGCCTCCAGACTTCTGCCTTTCGCGTGTGAGTTTCCAGAACTCTCCCTTTCAGTTCCCCTGAGTTTCTGTGTGCTCTAGGGACTCGTATGAGTCTGGGTCCTCAGGGTCTTGCCCAAAACTGTGGTTCATTGCAGTTGGACCTGGATTTCAGTGCTGTTGTGAGGTCCTGTTTTTCTCTTGCTAGAGGAAGCCAGGCACAATCAGCAGTCAGCACTCTTTGTGTGCACTTTTGCATGCACTTTCACATGCACTTTTCGCCAGCCCCTAGACTTCTGTCTTTTGCGGCTCCCCTAAGTTTCCGTGCACTCCTTCCTTTTTACAGCAGTCCAGATTACCCCTGTGAGTCTCACCTGGAGCTGGGGTTCGGTGCAGTTGGGATTTTTCCATCTCCCTCCTGCTAGAGGAAGCCAGCCAGACCCTCCTCCACCCGTCCTCTCCATGAGCGTATCTCTGTACCTCAGGTTTTTTCAGCTCCTCTGAGTTTTCGTGAGTCCCTCTCTTTACTTCTAATTGTAGAATTTTCACTCAGCCAGCTTTCCTTTGGTTCTGGATGGTGTCCGTTCTGTCTTTTAGTTGTAGTTTTGAAATTGTTGTGCGAGGCAGCAGCTTAGGTGTTCACCTATGCTGCCATCTTGGTTTCTCCAGTCCTTTCCCTTTCTATACCCCTAATTCTATTATATTCACCAGTTTATTCTGTTCATTGGATTTTTTATTTACTTGATTTTTAGTTTCACTTGTTGATAGGTATGTATTTGTTATCACTTGTTGTTAATAATTTTTATCTTTACCTTTTTCTTCTTCTTCCTCTTCTTAAAGAATACCCTCCAGCATTTCATATAATCCTGGTTTGGTGTTGATGAACTCCTTTAGCATTTTCTTATCTGTGAGGGTCTTTATCTGACCTTCAATTCTGGATGATAGCTTTGCTGGATAGAGTATTGTTGGTTTTAGGTTCTTGCTATTCATTACTTTGAATATTTCTTGCCACTGCATTCTGGCCTGCATAGTTTCTGTTGAGAAATCAGCTGACAATCATATGGGTGCTCCCTTGTAGGTAACTAACTGTTTTTCTCATGCTGCTTTAATATTCTCTCTTTGTCTTTGCTCTTGTTATTTTAATTATGATGTGTATGGTGTGGTCCTCTTTGGATTCCTTTTGTTTGGGGTTCTCTGCACTTCCTGGTCTTTAAATAGGTTTTCATTATCTTGCTCTTTCTCTTCTTCTGGCACCCCTATAATTCTGATATTGGTATGATTGAAGTTGTCCCAGAGGCTCCTTATACTATCTTCATATTTTTGGGTGCTTTTTTTCTTTTGTGGTTGGTGTTTTTTGCTTCTTCATATTTCAAATCTTTAACTTGATTCTTGGGATCCTCTAGTCTGCTGTTGGATTTCTGTATATTATTTCTTATTTCAGTCAGTGTATGCTTAATTTCTGATTGGTCCTTTTTCATATTCTTGATGATCTCACTAAATTTCTCAGAAGTTTCTAGAAGATTCTTGAGTAACCTTATAACCATGGTTTTGAACTCTATATCCAGTATTTTGCTTTCACCCATTTGTTTCATTTGTGACTTGTTTCTCTGTCTCTGCATTTTGGCTACTTCCCTGTGTTTGTTTCTATGTACTGGGTAGCTGCTAATTCTCCTTGAGTTGTTAGAGTGGCTTTGTGTGGTAGTTGTCCTATAGGGCCCAGTGGCTTACCTTCCCCAGTCACCTATGGTGAACGCTCTTGGTGCACCCCTTTGTGGGCTCTTTGCACAGTCTTGTTGTAGTTAAGCTTGATTGCTTTTGGTATCACTGGGAGGAATTGACCTCCAGGCCAGTTGGCTGTGATGATCAGCTATGTCTACACTGGAAGATCTGTTGCATAGGAAACACCCTTATGGGGCTTTGGTGCTCACTGAGTCTGCCCCTCATGTAGAGATGTAGAGAAAGATACATTTATGAATGTAAAGAGTTGTAATCTGGAATGGTCTCACTCTGACCACTGGGTACACTGGCTCTTGGATCTCCGAGATGCAAGGCCAGCCACTGTCCGGGGCTACCCAGCAGGAGCTATGGAGACATCTGCAGATTCCTCCTCTTTGTATGGGGTTTGGAAGTGCCCAGATGAGACCCAGCTTTTAAGAAGGCAGACTGCTGCTGTCAGGCCTTGGGCCTTCTTTTGGAAGCTCAGAGGATCTTTGACCCAGCTGTATTTTGACAGGTTTTAGGTGAAAGGACAGACCATTCATATGCAAAAGCTGATATGCACAGCTTGCATGGGGTGGGGCCTTTGGGAATCACCAGGGTGGAACAATCAGCAATGACTGCCAGTCAGCCCTGAACCAGAGAAGTCCCCGGTTCTCCATGTCCCATGCCCCTGTGTTGGAACAATGATTGCTGCGAGCCCCTCTAACAGAAGCCTCCCTCGCATTCTTATCCTGATACCAGACAGTCTAGTTTCTCCCCATATGTGCCTGGGTCCCCCAGAGTCTCACCTGGAACTGGAGTTCAGAGCAAGCGGGAGCTTGTGTCTCTCTTCCTGATTAAAAAAGCAGCACATCCAGGTGTCAGCACTTTCCGTGTCTCTGTACTCTTACCAGTCTCAATGTCCTTTCTTCACCTCTCTAGTTGTAGAACTTCTGCTCAGCCCAGTATCCCTCAGTTCTGGGTGGTGGTTGTTTTGCTGTTTAGTTGTGGTTTTGATGTGGTTGTGAGAGGCAGCAAGTATACGTGTTTACCTATGTTGCCATCTTGGTTCTCTCTTTTCCTTCTTTTTTTACTGCTGAGTAGTATTCTATTATGTAAATGTACCATAACTGTTTTATACATTCATCTACTGATGGACACTTGGGCTGCTTCTAAGTCTTGGCTATTGTAAATAATGCTGTAATAAACATAGGGGTGCATATGTTATATATAATTAGTGTTTTACGTTTCTTTGGATAAATTCCCGGAAGTGGAATTGCTGGGACATAAGGCAGTTACATTTTTAATTTAAAAATTTTTAATATGTTTTTAAATTAATTTTAGACAGAGGAAGGGAGAGGGAGAGAGAGACAGAAACATCAATCAACTGCCTCATGCACACTCCCTACTGGGATTGGATCCACAACCTGGGCATGTGCCTAGCCTGGGAATCCAACTGGTGACCTCCTGGTACATAGGTCAACACTCAGTCATGGAGCCACATCGCAGGGCCATTTTTAATTTTTTGAGGTAACTCCACACTGCTTTCTATAGTGGGTATACCAATCTGCATTCCCACCAACAATGCACAAAGGTTCCCTTTTCTCCACATCCTGGCCAATACTTGTTTATTGATTTGTTTATGATAGCCATTCTGACAGGTGTGAGTTGGTATCTCATTGTGGTGTGAGTTGATATCTCATTGTGGTTTTAATTTGCATTTTTTTGATGATTAGGAATGCTGAACATCTTTTCATATGTCATTGGCCATCTGTATGTCCTCTTTGGAGAAGTGTCTAAAACAGGTTCTTGGCCCATTTTTTAAATTGGGTTTTTTTTTTGGTATTGAGTTTCATAAGTTCTTTATAACTTTTGGATATTAACCCCTTATCAGATGTATTGGTGAATATGTTCTTCCATTTAGTGGGTTGTCTTTTCTGTGTCTATATTTTCTTCTAATATTTTTGTAGGCTAAGTTCTTATATTTAGATCTTTGATCCATTTGAAATTATTATTTTTTGTATAGTGTGAGGTAGGGGGCCTATTTTATTTTGTTCCACATGGATATCAAGTTTGTTTATTTTTGTTGTTAGTCCTCACTCTAGGATATTCCATTAATACTTAGAGAGAGTGGAAGGGAAAATGGAAGGAAGAGAGGAAGGGAGAGAGAAACATCAATATGAGAGAGACACATAGGTTGGTTGTCTTCTGCATTTGTCCTGACCAGGCCAAGTATCAAACCTGAAACCCAGGTAGCTGCTCTAGACTAGGAATTGAACTCATCACCCTTTGGTGCATGGGCCGTTGCTCTTACCACTGTGAAATGCTGCCCAGGGCATGGATATCCAATTTCAATAATTACTCTTTCCTTGGTGAATTGTTTTGGTATCTTTTTGAAAGTAAGTGACAATAAACCACTGAAAAATTTTAATCAGAGGAGTGACATGATTTCTTTTATATTTTCAGATAATATCACTGGATGGTATGTAGAAAATGTATTGGAAGGATCAAGAGTAGGGAGACCAGTAGTAAGAAGTTGCAGTTATCCAGGCCACAGATAATTATGACTTAGACCGCAGTAGTGGTAGTGGAGACACAATTTATATTTGGGAAATAAAGTTAATTTGACTAGGGACTGTCTGGCTAAGGAGTTTAAAAGAGGAAAGAGGTCAAGGATGACCTATATTTGGGTTGGAATCAAGAATGATTTTCACATTTCTAGCTTGTATAACTAAGAGAATGGTAGTGTCATTTATTATCACATAAATGGATAAGCATGTTTTTAGAGAGGAAATAATGATTTTAATTTGAGGTTAATTGAATTTGAGGTGTCTATGAGACTTTCAAGTGGAGATGTGCAGAAGACAGTATAGACTAGAGCTTGTGGGCAAGACCTGGATTGGAGAGTGATTTGGGGGTCATGAGCACAAAGGTGGGAGTGGAAGCTGTAAGAGAGCCTGAGAAAAGTAACAGGAGTGAGAAGAGGGCCCAGGACTAAACCATCTTGGAAGAAGAATAGGAGCCAAGAACACAGAGAATAAATGACCAGTGCTTGTGGGGGTGAACCAGAAGGAATATATCGGAAAGGAATTTTAAGGAAGGGAAAGATCATTAGTATCAAATGCATCCTAGAGGTCCAGAAAAATAAGGCCTGAGAAGTGTCCATGTAACTTTCCTGTTTCCATGCTCCCACAATATAGTATAGATTGGTTGGTTGAGTTTACAAAATAATATCACTCCATACTTCTTACAGGTGCCAATTTTTTTTAATATTGTGGAACCAGTAACCTTTGCACATACATTTCCCACAACGAGTGCCTGAAGGTGTTGCTGGCGGTGTCTGATGGATATTTGTGTGTTAAGGAATGCCAGCTTTCATGGGCGTCTTCTATACTAATCTTTCCCACCTTGAATTGAGGATATTAAAAAGCCCAAGTGCAGTTTTGATTCCAAAATGGACTCTAAAGTATTCTTAGACTGAATGTTCAAACTATTTCTTTCTTTCTAATGTTAATATATATCTTTAATTTTTTAAATAGGTATGTGAAAGAGGCCAAAGGAGCAACTAAGAATGGAGATCTGAAAGAAGCATTTAAACTTTTCAACTTAGCAAAGGACATTTTTCCCAATGAAAAGGTGATGAGCAGAATCCAAAAACTACAGGAAGCCTTGGAGGAGTTGGCAGATGGAGATGATGAATTCACAGATGTGTGCAATTCTGGCCTGCTACTGTATCAAGAACTGCACAACCAACTATTTGAGCACCAGAAGGAAGGTGTAGCTTTCCTATATAGTCTATATAGGGATGGAAAAAAAGGTGGTATCTTGGCAGATGATATGGGATTAGGGAAGACTGTTCAAATCATTGCTTTCCTTTCTGGTATGTTTGATGCTTCACTTGTGAATCATGTGCTGCTGATCATGCCAACCAGTCTTATTAGCACATGGGTAAAAGAATTTGTCCGGTGGACTCCAGGAATGAGAGTCAAAACCTTTCATGGCCCTAGTAAGGATGAACGTGCCAGAAACCTCATTAGGATTCAGCAAAGGAATGGTGTAATTATCACTACATACCAAATGTTAATCAATAATTGGCAGCAAATTTCAACCTTGAATGGCCAAGAGTTTGTGTGGGACTATGTAATACTTGATGAAGCACATAAAATAAAATCTTCATCTACTAAATCAGCAATATGTGCTCGTGCTATCCCTGCCAGTAATCGCATTCTCCTCACAGGAACCCCAATCCAGAATAATTTACAAGAACTGTGGTCCCTGTTTGATTTTGCTTGTCAAGGGTCCCTGCTAGGAACATTAAAAACTTTTAAAATAGAGTATGAAAATCCTATTACTAGAGCAAGAGAGAAGGATGCTACTGCAGGGGAAAAAGCCTTGGGACTGAAAATATCTGAAAACTTAATGGCAATCATAAAACCCTATTTTCTCAGGAGGACTAAAGAAGAGGTACAGAAGAAAAATTCAAGCAACTCAGAGGTCAGACTTAGTAAAAAGAATCTAGATATTAATGCTAGTTATGAAATGCCTTCCCTTTCCAGAAAAAATGATTTAATTATTTGGATACGTCTTGTGTCTTTACAAGAAGAAATATACAGGAAATTTGTGTCTCTAGATCATATCAAGGAGTTGTTAATGGAGACACGCTCACCTTTGGCTGAGTTAGGCATCTTAAAGAAGCTATGTGATCATCCTAGGCTGCTCTCTGCAAGGGCTTGTCATTTGCTGAATCTAGGGGCTGTCAGATTCTCTGCTGAAGATGAAAGTGAAGGGGAAGATTCCTCAGATGTGAACCATATTCATATTGACCAAATAACTGATGATACACTGATGAAAGAATCTGGAAAAATGATATTTCTAATGGACCTCCTTAAGAGACTGCGAGATGAGGGGCATCAGACTCTGGTGTTTTCCCAGTCAAGACAAATTCTAAACATCATTGAACGCCTTCTAAAGAACAGGCACTTTAAGATATTGCGAATCGATGGAACAATTACTCCTCTTGTGGAACGAGAAAAAAGAATTAACTTATTCCAGCAGAATAAAGATTACTCTGTTTTTCTGCTTACCACTCAAGTAGGTGGTGTTGGCTTAACATTAACTGCAGCAACCAGAGTGGTCATTTATGACCCTAGCTGGAATCCTGCAACTGATGCTCAAGCTGTGGATAGAGTTCACAGAATTGGACAAAGAGAAAATGTTGTGGTTTATAGGTTAATCACTTGTGGAACTGTAGAGGAAAAAATATACAGAAGACAGGTTTTCAAGGAGTCATTAGTAAGACAAACTACTGGTGATAAGAAGAACCCTTTCCGATATTTTAGTAAACAAGAATTAAGAGAGCTCTTCACAATCGAGGATTTTCAGAACTCTGTAACCCAGTTGCAACTTCAGTCTTTGCATGCTGCTCAGAGGAGATCTGATAAGAAACTAGATGAACATATTGCCTACCTGCACTCTTTGGGGATAGTTGGAATCTCAGACCATGATTTGATGTACACACATGACCTATCTGTTAAAGAAGAGCTTGATGTGATAGAAGAATCTCACTATATTCAACAAAGGGTTCAGAAAGCTCAATTCCTTGTTGAATCTGAGTCTCAAAATACAGAGCTCTTAATGGAAAGACAAAGAACTAGAAATGAGGGGATCTGGCTGAGAGATCCTGTAATTCCTTCTCAAACGAAGAAGAAATGCCCTGAAGTGAATAAACCACAGCCTCAGCCTTCACCTCTTCTAACTACTCATTATACCCAGGAAGAAGAAATCAGTTCCCAAATGGCAAATGTAATCATTGATGGTCTGCCTGAAGAGAGTGAGAAATACTATCTTACCAGTGTAAAGGCAAA
>JAAGEH010000477.1:2198509-2211113 GCA_011751065.1 Lasiurus cinereus
TGAAAATAAAAATACAGAATCAGATACATCTGTTATTAAAATAAGTGATGATGTCTTGTCAGCATCCCACAGTGCCTTGCAGGATGCTCACGCAAATGAGGCCACATTAGAAGAGGAACCTTTAGAATCTTCACCACAGTATGTGTGTGATTTCAATCTTTTCTTGGAAGACTCTGTAGACAATGGACAGAATCCTTCCAGTCAGTCTTTGGAGCATGTTGAGAAAGAAAATAGCTTTTGTGGCTCTGCAGCTAATTCTAGAGCAGAGTTTGTGCATAACAAAGCAGGTCTCAGTATGGATCTTTCTGAGAAAGATGAGGAGTCAGAAGTAGTAGTTAATTTGAGAGTCAAAAGTAAAACTAGAAGGATCGTTTCAGATGGTGAAGATGATACTTTTCAAGATACTTCAAACTCAAATCCATTCAACACATCTCCCTTTCAGTTCTTATCTGTAAAACAGTTTGATGCTTCAACTCCCAAAAATGACATCAGTCCACCTGGAAGGTTCTTTTCACCTAAAATAGATAATATATATAAATCTATAAACTCTAGAAGATCCCTGGCTTCTAGGAGGTCTCTTATTAATGTAGTTTTAGACCATGTGGAGGATATGGAGGAAAGACTTGAATACAACAGTGAAGCAAAGGTAGCTGAAGATTATCTGGAGGAAGGAGCTGAGGAAAGCAGTGGTGGTGCCTCAGAAGGTACAGAAGAGGAACCTTTCAGAGAAACATTGTCTTCAGAAAGTAATTCCAACTGGTTAAGTACACCTAAGTCTGGTGCTGTAGCTCAGGAGACTTTTCCTGATAATCCTGGGTCTTTGTCTGGTAGACAGTTGGTTGATTCTCCTCAAGATAAGGCAGTGGAGGCTATGAATGACTATGAGACTCTTGTAATGCATGGAAAAGCTTTGAAAGAATGTGGGAAAATACAGGAAGCCTTAAACTGTTTAGTTAAAGCACTTGACATAAAAAGTGCAGATCCTGAAGTCATGCTCATGACTTTAAGTTTATATAAGCAACTTAATACAACTTGAGGATATAACCAGTTTATTGTATTTTAAAGCAAAACTAAATATGAGATTGGGTTCTTTGAAATTATGGAGCATTCAGGCTTAAGGTGAGAAATCTCAAAAGGCAAGTTTTTGTTTCTAACTTTTTTTATAAGTTCTGCCTTTACCCCCTTATGCCCCCCCCATACATATATTCTGGTATCCTTTTTGGCATACTCTATAAACTTAATAGAACTATATTATTTCTAGAAATCTTTTTGTGCAATTATTGTGGCCATTTTAAATTTTATTCTGAAAATGATCACTTTTGTATATCACAATACAGATAATTAAAGTTATTTTTCTCAAGTGTTTTCCATTCACTTTCTTTCCCTGAGATGATTCTGGCAAATGTATATACAAACTCCTTAGTTTAGGCAGGAGGTTGTCATTAGTATTTCAAACCTAAGATCTTCTATTTTATGCTCTTAGCTTATTATAGTAGAAGGCTTCTTTATCACTGGTACCATACCCTAGAGTCTCTTTGCCAATCACTTATCATTCTTCTCTCACCATCAGCTGTGTTCTGACATATACTAGTACTGAAAAGAAGTTTGGTTCCTTCTCAAGAACAAATGTAGTGTAGCATACTCTGCACTTGGTCACCGGAGCAGGAAAACTAGCATGTATTAAGTACCTTCTGTGTATTGGGCACTCTTGATAGGTTTCTTGTTTAATCTTTACCATAATCTTTGAGGTCAAGGGTGGCATTTCCATTTTTTAATTAAGGAAACTAAGATGCTTTGAGGTTGTGACCTGCCCAAGATCACATAGTAAGGAGTGAAATGGATTTTTAACTGTGTGTTACCTAGTGAAAAGCCATATAATATACTATATATCATAGCCACACTTCTGATACCAAATATTTAGGAATTTTCACACCAAGCAGTTATCCAGTTCTCTGGAGACACCAATTGGGTATCCTACCATTCAACTCAATTCTGAAACTACTTGGAGTTAGGTTCAAACTCCAGGTTAAAGGGAACATTCCCATAAACTGCCTTCACTTCAGATGCCAGTTGCTAGTATTGGGTCTTAATGTTCACACTTCTGTTCAACTTGCCTACAAACTGAGGGTTTCCATGATTGCTCCCTTTAGGTTCAATAATTTGCTAGAACACCTCATAGAACTCAGGAAAACAGTTTACTTATCATTACTTGTTTTTATAAAGAATACAACTTCAGAAGAGACATATGGAGCAAGGTATTGGGGGCTGGAGAGGGTGAGTGAAGTGTCCATGCCCTCGGGGCACAGCCACTCCCAGCACTTTGATGTGTTCGCCATTCCTAAGCTTTAGGGTTTTTTATAGATGCTTCATTACAAACGCATGATTATATAAATCATTGGTCATTGGTAACTCAATCTCTAGCTCCTCTCCCTATCCCAGAGGCCAGGAGAAGGGGCTGCAACTTCCAAACCTCTAATTTTGTTTTGGTCTAACTAGTCCCTATCTGAAGCTATTTGGGCCCCTCCAGCCAAGGGTCTTCTCATTAGCATACCAAAGACAACCCAAATTCAAAGGGTCTCAGGCAGGAACCAGGGATGAAGACCACTTATTTTTTTAAATATACTTGTTTATTGATTCCAGAGAGGAAGGGTAAGAGATAGAAACAAACACTGATTGGCTGCTGTCTGCATGTACCCTACTGAGGATTGAGCCTGCAACTTGGGCATGTGCCCTGACTTTGAATTGAACTGTGAACTCCTTGTTCACAAGTCAGCACTCAACCAGCAAGCCACACCGGCTGGGCAACCACTTATTTTTTAAGTCACATACACACACATATAAAAGTTACTTGTAAATTGTATGTATACAGCAAATAAGGTACTCGGGGGTTAGCTACCATGTCTCTTGATTGTAAAAGGGTATATTTTTATAGGAAGAAGGGGAATTATTAGCAAAAGGGAAAAATGGATTTTTAGACTAGGACATGACCATTTTGGGGGTAAGGAAAAGGGTTTTATACAGATTGCCTCTGAGGGTTGGAGAGGACCCTTGTGACAGATTATCTCATTGATGTTGACCAGAAAATTCCAGTCTTGGTGATTAAGATTACATTTCTGGTGAAGGTCAAAACTTTAGCCCCAGCCAGTTTGGCTCAGTGGATAGAGCATCAGCCTGTGGACTGAAGGGTCCAGTTTGATTCCGGTCAAGGGCACATGCCAGGTTGCAGGCTCAGTCCCCAGTAGTGGGTGTGTAGGAGGCAGCTGATGTTTCTATCTCCCTCTCCCTCTCTAAAATCAATCTGTATATAAAAGGCTATGCATGTACATGTAATACATTAATAAATTTCTTTTTTAAAAAAAGGCTATGCAACCATCTGACCAGTAGCTATGACACACAATAACCACCAGGGGTCAGATGCTCAACACAGGAGCTGCCCAGCTGCAGTTACTTGGCAGCAGCAGTTCTCATGTGATGTACCCTAGAACCAGAAAGGAGGGAACTCAGTTCCAGAGTCCTCACCCGAGAACCGCCCTCTTGCAATCTGGGACCCCTTGGGGGATGCCAGAGGGCCAGTTTAGGCCTAATCCCCACAGGCCAGGCCAAGGGACCCATGTTCAGGAGAAACCCCTGCTCACATTGTAGATGCCCTTTGAGCGCGGCTGATCAGGAGGGACTACAAGAGGGTAGCTCTAGGGCATGTCCAACCTGTCTCACACAGTCCCACCCCTCCAGCCACCCTCTAATTAATTTCCTTTCAATGTGCATGAATCCATATATATTAAAAAAGCCAGTTAGGTCAGGTATAAAATCTAGGTTTGGTATCATGAGCTTTAGCACAACTGATGCCATTTGGGGCCTGTGGTTTTCTCTCTCTCTTTTTTTTTTGAGGTGGTGGATGATGATTATTTTATTTTGTTGTTGGTTTTTATTTTTTGAAACTTTTATTGTTAAAAGTATTACAGATATCTCCTTCCCCCATCTCTCCTCCCCTACTAACTCCATCCACCCAGTTCCCACCGCACACTAGACCTTTACTACCCTATTGTCTGTGTCTATAGGTAATGCATGAGTTATTTGGTTAATTATTCTATTTTTTAAATCTATATTGTTCATATTATTACAATTATCCTCTTTTTTCCCTCCATAGCTCCCCTCCACCCAGTATGAAACCCACCCTCTACCCTTACCCACTCCAATGTCCTCATCCATAGTCGTACAAGGTTTGTTCAGTCTATTCCCACCCCCCCTCACCCCTTTCCTCTGAGAATTGTCAGTCCACTCCCTTGCTATGACCCTGATTCTATTATATTCACCAGTTTATTCTGTTCATCGGATTTTTAATTCACTTGACTTTTAGATTGTCTTGTTGATAGATAAGTATTTGTTGTTCCTAATTTTTATCTTTACCTGTTTCTTCTTCTTACTCTTCTTTCTGAATACCTTTCAGCATTTCATATAATACTGGTTTGGTGTTGATGAACTCCTTTAGCATTTTCTTATCTGTGAAGCTCTTTATCTGCCCTTCAATTCTGAATGAGAGCTCTGCTGGGTAGAATAATCTTGGTTGTAGGTTCTTGCTATTCATCAATTTAAATATTTCTTGCCACTCCCTTGTGGCCTGCAGAGTTTCTGTTGATAAATCAGCTTATAATCTTATGGGTGCTCTCTTGTAGGTCACTAACTGTTTTTCTCTTGCTGCTTTTAATATTCTCTCTTTGGATTCTTTTTGCTTTTCTGGTTGGGTGTTTTTTGCTTCTCTTGCAATCCTCTAGTCTGCTGTTGGATCTCTGTATATTACTCTATTTCAGTCAGTGTAGGCTTAATTATTTAATTGCTAGTTCATCTTTTTTCATGTACTCAAGGGTCTCACTAAATTTATCTATCTTTTCTAGAAAATTCTTGAAAAAACCTTATAACCATGGTTTTGAACTCTATATCCAGTCGTTTGCTTTCCTCCATTTCTTTCATTTGTGATCTGTTTCTTTGTCTTCGCATTTTAGCTGCTTCCCTGAGTTGTTAGAGTGGCTTTGTGTGCTCGGTGTCCTATAGGTCCCATTGGCTCCGCCTCCCCAGTTACCTGAGGTAGACATCTTGGTGGACCACTTTGTAGGCTGTGTTCACAGTCTTATTGTAGTTAAGCCTTGATTATTGTTGGTATCACTGGGAGGAATTGACCTCCAGGCCAGTTGGTTGTGAGGATCAGCTGTGTCTACAGTGGGAGAACTTCTGTGCTAGAGACACCCTTATGAGGCAAGACTTGCTTTGGTGGGGCTTTGGTGCTCACTGAGTCTTCCCCCTGAGTGTATTGCTTATGGATCTGAGGGGTTGTAATCTGGATGGTCCCACACTGACCACTGGGTACACTGGCTCTTGGATCTCCAAGGAGGTGCTAATTTAGCCTCTGCCTGAGGCCACCCAGCAGGAGCTAGAGAGATCTGCAGATTTCTCTTTGTTTGGGTTTTGGACGTGCCCAGATAAGGCCCAGCAATGCAAGCTGCTGTGGGGCCTTGGGCCTTCTTTTAGATATTCTGCATCACTCTGACTCAGGTGCAGTTTGTTAGGTAAGTTTAGATTTCAAAGGACCAGGCCATCCATATGCCTCTGGGCACAGCTTAGATGGGGCAGAATCTCAGGGCAGAGGAAACAGTAATGGCTTCCTGCCAGCCCTGCCTGAAGAGGCCCCCAGGTCTCAGTGTTCCTTGGTAATTGCTGCAAGGACCTCTGAGAGAAAGCTGCCCTCAAGTTCCACCACCTGCCAGACAGTCCAATTTCTCCCCATATGAATCTGGGTCCCCAGAAACTCACCTGGAACAGGAGTTCAGAGCAGTAGGGAGCTTGTGTTTCCCTCTGGATTGAAAAAGCCAGCCATATTCAGTTGCCAGCCCTCTCTGCGCGCAAGCCTCCATACCTCTGCACTTTACTTCTGCAGGTCCTCTGATTCTCAGTGTGCTTTTCTCTTCCCTTCTAGTTGTAGAATTTCCACTTAGCCAGCCTTCCTGTAGTTCTGGACAATGTACATTTTGTCTTTTAGTTGTAGTTTTGATGTTGTTTTGCAAGGCAGCAAGTTCAGGTGTTTACCTCTGCCACCATCTTGGTTTCTCTGATTTTCTCTTTGACGATTTACACACTACTATTATCATATATGATATATATTAATATACAGGTAGAAATTTGAAAGAGATGGGAAGAGCCCTGGCTGGTAGAGCTTAATTGGCTGGGCATTGTTCTGTGCACTTAACGATTGCCAGTTTGATTCTCAGTCAAGGTACATGCCCAGGTTGCAGGCTAAATCCCTGGTTGGGGTGCACACGGGAGGCAGCCAATTGATATTTCTGTTTCAAACTGATGTTTCTCTCCCTCTCCCCTCCTCTCTAAAAATCAATAAAAACATTTTTGAAAAAAAAGATGACATTTAAATAATAGGTTATATATTCAGCACAAAATTTTGCTCCTACCCAAATAAATTATTATCAAATATTTTAAGGAGAGTGATATGATTGAATAGATATCATTAAAAAAATCTTGGTGGTAACACTGTGATTCAGCAATTCCTACTCTGCATCTGAGTCCATCTCACCCTTACCTATGTAGACTATGTCTTTATTTTTCATTCCCTTCCATGAAGCTTACAAATGCTTGTGGAAATTCAGCTACTAAATTCCTCTTTCCCAATGTTAAAAATAAGTAGGCCTTAAACCCACACAATTTGCCTGCCAGGACGCATTAGGGACTTCTATCTAATTGATTGAACAATGAGGCCTAAGTCCTAGGTGTTCAGTTATGCACTGCATGCTTCAGTCAATGACGAACTACTATATGAAATGGCACCTTTTTTAATGTAATAAATATTGTTCAGATTATTACATTTGTTCCCCCCCCCCTGGCTCCCCTCCACCCGACTCCCACCCCTCTCTCTGCCCTTACCTTCCCCCACATTGTCCTCATCCATAGGTGTATGATTTTTGTCCAGTCTCCCTGCACCACCTTCACCCCTTTACCCCTGAGAATTATCAGTCCACTCCCTTTATATGTCCCTGATTCTATTATATTCACCAGTTTATTCTGTTCGTAAGATGTTTTATTCACTTGATTTTTAGATTCACTTGTTGATAGATATGTATTTGTTGTTCATAATTTTTATCTTTACCTTTTTCTTCTTCTTCCTCTACTTAAGGAGTACCTTTCAGCATTTCATATAAAACCAGTTTGGTGTTGATGAACTCCTTTAGCTTTTTCTTATCTGTGAAGCTCTTTATCTGCCCTTCAATTCTGAATGATAGCTCTGCTGGGTAGAGTAATCTTGGTTGTAGGTTCTTGCTATTCATCACTTTGAATATTCTTACCACTCCCATGTGGCCTGCATAGTTTCTGTTGAGAAATCAGTTGACAATATCATATGGGTTCTCCCTTGTAGGTAATAAACTGTCTTTCTCTTGCTGCTTTTAATATTCTCTCTTTGTCTTTTGCTCTTGGCATTTTAATTATGTATCTTGGTGTGGTCCTCTTTGGATTCCTTTTGTTTGGGGTTCTTTGCACTTCCTGGACTTGTAAGTCTATTTCTTTCACCACATGGGGGAAGTTTTCAGTCATTATTTCTTTAAATAGGTTTTCAGTATCTTGCTCTCTTTCTTCTTCTGGCAGCTCCATAATTCTGATGTTGGTACGCTTGAAGATGTACCAGAGGCTCCTTGCACTATCTTCACATTTTGGGATTCTTTTTTTATTTTTGCTTTTCCAGTTGAGTGTTTTTTCCTTCTTTGTATTTCAAATCTTTGACTTGATTCTTGCCTTCCTCCAGTCTGTTGTTAGGTCTCTGTATAATATTTTTTATTTCAGCCAATGTATGTTTAATTTCTATTTGGTTCTTTTTCATCTTTAGTTGGTCCTTTTCCATCTCCTCTTGGGTCTTGCTAAATTTATCCATCTTTTCTAGAAAATTCTTGAAAAAACCTTATAACCGTGGTTTTGAACTCTATATCCAGCTGTTTGTTTTCCTCCATTTCTTTCTTTTGTGATCTGTTCCTTTGTCTACGCATGTTTGCTGCTTCCCTGAGTTAGTAAAGTAGCTTTGTGTGCTAGGTGTCCTATATGGCTCAGTAGCTCCACCTTTCCAGTTACTTAAGGTCGACTCTCTTGGTGCACCCCTTTGTGGACTGTGTGTACAGACTTGTTGTAGTTAAGTCTTGATTGTTGTTGGTATCACTGGGGGGAATTGACCTCCACGCCAACTGATTGTGAGGATCAGCTGTGTCTATGCTGCGAGAACTTCTGTGCTGGAGTTAGCCTTATGATAGAAGACTTGCAAAACTGCAAAAGCCTCTGTGTTCAGCTTGGATGGGGCGGAGTCTCAGAGCTGAGCAGAGACAGCCTTGACTTCCCATTAGCCCTGCCCTACACGGGCCCCTGGGTCTGTGTCCCTGGGTAATTGATGCAGCCCTCTCTCTGTGCATGCACGTGCGCCCCCAGACCTCTGCCTTTCTGGCTCCCCTGAGCTTCTGTGCACTCTGGGGACCTGTATGAGTCTGAGTCCCCTGGGTCTGGTCCTGAACTGGGATTCAGTGCTGTCAGAAGTGGATTTCAGCACAGTTGGGAGGTCCTGTCTCCTTCTCTTTAGAGAAAGCTAGGGGCATAATCAGCAGTCAGCCCTCTGTGTGCACACTCGTGTTCATGTGCCTCCAAACCTCTGCCTTTTTGCAGCTCCCCTAAGTTTCTGTTCACTCCTCCCTTTTCACTCAGTCTAGGCTACCCCGTATGAGTCTCACCCAGAACTGGGGTTCAATGCAGTCAGGAGTTTCTTTCTCCCTCCCACTAGAGGAAACCAGCCAGGCACTCCGCCATCCCCATCCTCTCCACGTGCCTGTCTGTACCTCAGCGTTTTGCAGCTCTTCTGAGTCTCTGAGCCCCTCTCTTTCCTTGTAGTTGTAGAATTTCCACTCAGCCAGCTTTCCTGTGGTTCTGGATGATGCCCATTCTGTCTTTTAGTTGTAATTTTGAAATTGTTGTGCAGTTTAGGTGTTTACCTATGCCACCATCTTGGTTTCTCCTTATGAAATGGTAACGTTACAATGGAACTGAAAAATTCCCATTGCATATTCTTATGTAGCCTAAAACATTACTCACGTTTGTGGTGGTTCTTTTGTAAACAAACCTAAGTTGCCAGTCCTATAAAAATACATAGCACGTACAATGTATGGTACATAATTCTAGATATGAGACTATGTTACTGGTTTATGTATTTACTATTTACCATGTACTCTTTGTGCTTGTAAAAAATGTGTTTTTATAAAAGAGTATGTTAGGCTGGCAGCAGCCTTGTATATCTCATGTTTACATGTCTCTTGATTGCATCATTTTCTCTTGTGCTTGATTTAATCTCATGTTTAAAAATTTAGTATAATCTAAGGGTGCATTGTTTACAAATCTACAGTAGTGCAATGTCCTAGGCCTTCACTTTCACTCATCACTGACTCACTGACTCACCCACAGCAACTTATAGTCCTGCAAGCTCCATTCATGGTAAGTGCCCCAAACAGGCATACCATTTTTTCTTTTATACCATAATTTTACTGTACATTCTCTGTTTAGATACATAAACTTAATTTTGTTACAATATTCTACAGTATTCAATAACATGCTGTATAGGTTTGTAGCCTAGGATCAATAGGGTGTACCATAAAGCCTAAAGTGTGTAGTAGGCTATACCACCTAGGTTTAAGTGCACTGTGATGTTGGTACAACAATTAAACTGCCTAACAATGTACTATACAGAACAATGCTCTGTCACTCAGTGGTGTTTCACTTTATCACTGCAAACAGAAAATGGTTCTTGTTTGAATGTGTATTTTGACCATTTGGGGAGAAAAGTACATGCCCACAGTAAATCATTCAAAGGCTATCTAAAGCAGAAATTTTAAAACTTAAGTTCATGGATAGAATTCATATGTCTGAGTACTTGTGACTTTCTCACCAATAGAAATCACAGAGTTCATAGTTATTGCAGCTATCTCAAAATACTATTGATAGTCATAACTACAAAGTCGTAATGGTTTTAATTTTATTATTATCATCCTATATAATAAAAGCCTAGGTGTTGTCATGCCCTGCTCGACACCTGTGTGCAATGTCATGACAAGATAGCTGTGTGCCCAGTGGAAGTGGGACCTGGCAGAGGAGTTGGGTCACGGCAGGGGAGGGCAGTTATGGGTGATCAGACTGGCAGGGGAAGGCAGTTGTGGGTGATCAAGCTGGCAGGAGAGGGCAGTTGTGGCGATCACGTAGGCAGGGGAGGGCAGTTGGGGGCAATCAGGCCAGCAGTTAGGCATCAATCAGGCTGGAAGGGAGAAGAGGTTAGGGGAAATCAGGCAGGCAAGCAGTTAGGAACCAGTGGTCCCAGATTGTGAGGGGGATGTCTGACTGCAGGGACCTGGCCTAAACTGGCAGTCGGACATCCCCGGAGGGGTACCAGATTGGAGAGGGTGTAGGCTAGGGTAAGGGACACCACCCTCCCTGGGTACGAATTTTGTGCCCTGGGCCTGTAGTTTAAAATACATTTTTATTGATTTCAGAAAGGAAGGGAGAGGGAGAGAGAGATAGAAACATTAATGATATGTGAGAATCATTGATCAGCTGCCTCTTGCACACCCCTCCCCGCCACTGGGCACCGAGCCTACAACCTGGGCATATGCCCCAACCAGAAATCAAACTGTGACCTTCTAGTCGATATCTAACCACTGAGCCATGCTGGCTGGGCCTAATCTGTCTTTTTGAGGCCTACTTCAATGTATGAATAGTGTGAGCTGACACTTAGCTCCCCTATAAAGGGTTTCTAAATTAACTTATGGCATATACTGAGAATCAGATAAATTAGTTCTGGGAGGAAAGGAATGACAGGTTAAAAAGGGTTTGCTTGACTCATCATTGCAAATCAAAAATTGAATACCTACTAGTGTATACAAATCTTTACGCACATGATTTTTTAAACTTTAATTGTTGACAATGTTACAAATGTCCTCATTTTCACCCTAGTTGCCCTCCTCCATCCATCCCCCACCTCCATTCCCTCTGGAAATTTACTGTTGTCTGTGTCCATGGGTTATGCATATATGTTCTCTGACAAATCCCTTCAGCTTTTTTAAAATTTAATAAATCTTTATTGTTCAGATTATTACAATTGTTCCTCTTTTTTCCCCCCATAGCTCACCTCCACCTGGCTTCCACCCCACCCTCTGCCCTTACCTTCCCCACTTTGTCCTCATCCATAGGCATATGATTTTTGTCCAGTCTCTCTCTGCACCCCCTCACACCTTTCCCTTGAGAATTGTCAGTCCACTCCCTTTCTATGCCCCTGATTCTATTATATTGACCAGTTTATTCTGTTCAACACATTTTAAATTCACTTGTTGATAGATATGTATTTGTTCATGATTTTTATCTTTACCTTTTTCTTCTTCTTCCTATTCTTAAAGAGTATCTTTCAGCATTTCATATAAAACCAGTTTGGTGTTGATGAACTCCTTTAGCTTTTTTTTTTTAATTAAATCTTTATTATTCAGATTATTACATTTGTTTTTCTTTTTTCCCCTCCATAGCACCCCTCCACCCAGCTCCCACCCTTCCCTCCCTCCCGTTGACCTCATCCATAGGTGTATGATTTTTGTCCAGTCTCTCCCTGTATACCCCACACCCCTTTCCCCCTGAGAATTATCAGTCCCGGGTGGGTCTGGAGCAGCAAGGCCTCCGTGGGCTCCGCCGTGAGTGACTCTTCAGTCTGCCGGCCGACGCTCTACCCACTGAGCACACCTTCTCCTGCTGCCACAGCGGCAGCACACACACGTGGGCGGGGGGTGGGGGGCCGCGGGGTCGCAGGGGTCAAGGGAACCAGCACCGGCGCTAGCTCCTGCAGGTCTGGCCAGGCCCGAGCCGCACCAGAAGCCCAGAGGGCAGGTGCCCTGGTGGCTCGAGAGCCGAGGACGCACCGCTCAGCCTCAGCCTCAGCGCGAGGGTCTCAGCGCCTCAGCCTCAACCTCAGCACGAGGATCTCAGCCTCAGCCTCAGCACGAGGGTCTCAGCCTCAGCCTCAGCACGAGGGTCTCAGCTTCAGCCTCAGCACGAGGGTCTCAGCCTCAGCCTCAGCCTCAGCACGAGGGTCTCAGCGCCTCAGCCTCAGCCTCAGCACGAGGGTCTCAGCCTCAGCCCCAGCCTCAGCACGAGGGTCCCAGCCTCAGCCTCAGCACGAGGGTCTCAGCGCCTGAGCCTCAGCCTCAGCATGAGGGTCCCAGCCTCAGCCCCAGCCTCAGCACGAAGGTCTCAGCCTCAGCACGAGGGTCTCAGCACATCAGCCTCAGCCTCAGCACGAGGGTCTCAGCCTCAGCCTCAGCACGAGGGTCCCAGCCTCAGCCTCAGCCTCAGCACGAGGGTCTCAGGGCCTCAGCCTCAGCCTCAGCATGAGGGTCCCAGCCTCAGCCCCAGCCTCAGCCCCAGCCTCAGCACGAGGGTCCCAGCCTCAGCCCCAGCCTCAGCACGAGGGTCTCAGCACCTCAGCCTCAGCACGAGGGCCTCAGCCTCAGCCCCAGCCTCAGCACGAGGGTCCCAGCCTCAGCCCCAG
>JAAGEH010000477.1:2216113-2259659 GCA_011751065.1 Lasiurus cinereus
TTGAAAAACCCCATAAGCGTGGTTTTGAACTCTATATCCAGTCTTTTGTTTTTCCTCCATTTCTTTTGTTTGTGATCCCTTCCCCTGTCTCGGCATCCTCACCATGCCGGGGAAACTTCTGTGTTGGATTCAGCCTTATGATACCAGACGCAAAGCCGCAGAAGCCTCTGTTGAGCTTGGGAGGGGTGGAGTCTCAGGGCTTAAGGGACCGCCTTGACTTCTAGTCGGCCCCGCCCTCCACGGCCCCTGAGTCTCACGTGACTGGGTAATGGCTGGAGCGGTCCCTGTGCTTGCGCGCACCCGTAGTGCCTCTAACCGCTGCCTTTCCATCTCCCCTGCGTGCCAGGACCACACGAGTCTAGGTCCCCAGGGTTTCGCCCGAAACAGGGGCCCAGTGGACTCAGAAGTGGCACAGTTCGGAGGGTCTGTCTCCCGCCCACTCGCGAAAGCCAGCGGCACAATCAGCAATCTGTCCTCCTCGCAGCAACGTGCGCGTGCGAGACCGGACCCGATCTTCTGTGACTCCCCTAAATTTCCGTGCACCTCTCCCTTTTCACAGTCCAAACTCCCCCGTATGAGTTTCGGCTGGATCTGGGGTTTAGTGTCGTAAGATAAGGGGTTCAATGCCATTGGGAGTCTCCGTTTCCCTCCCGCCAGAGAAAGCCAGCCCGGTACTCCGGCATCCGCTCTTTCAGCGCGCGCGTCTCAGTACCTCGGATTTTTGCAGCTCCTCTGGGTTTCTGTGAGCCCCTCTCTTTCCTTCTAGTTGTAGAATTTCCACTCAGCCAGCTTTCCTGTGGTTCTGGATGATGTCCGTTCTGTCTTTTAGTTGTAGTTTTGAAATTGTTGTGAGAGGCAGCAGTGTAGGTGTTTACCTATGCCGCCATCTTGGATTCTCCTCTGTGACATTCTTCATTGGTAAACTGAGACAAAGATTTTCCCTTTTCAGCGGGTCCGCAGCCTGCGCCACCGCGGCCGTCCGGGAGACGGAGCTCAGCGCCGCGGCCCCGGCGGCCGCCCGAGTCATAGCCCCGGCAGGAACGCGGTCCCCGGACATTGCCGGCGGCGCGCACACCTCCTTTAGCTTTTTCTTATCTGTGAAGCCCTTTATCTGACTTTCAATTCTGAATGATAGCTTTGCTGGGTAGAGCAATATTGGCTGGAGATTCTTGCTATACATCACTTTGAATATTTCTTGCCACTACCTTCTGGCTTGCATAGTTTCCATTGAGAAATCAGCTAACAATCATATGGGTGCCCCTTGTAGGTAATTGACTGTTATTCTCTTCCTGCTTTTAATATTCTCTCCTTGTCTTTTGCTCTTGGCATTTTAATTATGATGTGTCTTGGTGTGGTCCTCTTTATATTCCTTTTGTATGAGGTTCTTTGTGCTTCCTGGACTTATAAGTCTATTTTTTTCACCAGATGGGGGAAGTTTTCAGGCATTATTTCTCTTGTTTCTTTTTTGTTTTTATGACTTCTATTTTATTTTATTTTTAATTTATTTTATTTTTATTTTTTCCCTATTGCCCTCCCCAGCGCTCCCCAACCCCAGTACATGCTCTCACCCATCTACCCCTGCGCCCCCCAATGCCCTGTATCCACTGGCTATGCCTACACACATGCATACAAGTCTTTTGGTTGATCTTCTACAGACCCTCCCGCCCCAAACCTCCCCTGCCTTCCCACTGTAGCATGACAGTCTGTTCCTTGCTTCTTTGACTCTGCAACTGCTTCCCCCACCCCACCCCCCGATTCTTGTCTTTAAAAACATCTTGCCCCTGTAGGCTAGAAATAAACCCACAAGAGCAAAAAAATGTTTTGAGTCCCAATTTCAGTGTCCAATAGCTTTCAGTTTCAATGTCAAACAGTTCCTCATGTGTACATATCATCAATGGTATCTGGATAGTGGATAAAAGGTGGCAATGCCGGTCTGACCTTCTCTGGTTTGGTCCTAGGCATCCTGTAGCGTTGCACAGCTGCTGACTACTCGCATGGCAAAGTGTTGTCCGCGTCTTTCATCTCTGGACTACTGTCTACGTAGCTGGCGCAGAACTGTCAATTCCTCTCTGTTGCAGTTGTTTTCTGAAAGTATATAAACATATTCTCGACCAAGAGTAAATAAAGGAATCTTTTCTATAAAATTCAGTTGGGGTCCTTTTTATTTTTGCCTTCCTGCTTTTCCATTGGCTTTTTTTGACACCATGTATGTTTTTCATGGGTGTCTTGCTGTTAGTATTACAAACAGAAATTAATTTTCTAAAGTGAAAATTTTCTAGATATAATTTACTTACCAGATATTTTTCCTTACATAATATTATCCTACTCTTCCCCTTTGTTTTTAATTAATGCAGAATTTGGTAAAATTTTTAATGCAATCTTGATAACTTTAAATTTTAATTTTTTGCACAGATATGCCTGTTTTATGTTCATTGCATATTAAGCAATTTTACCATGAGATGAGCTATCAATAGAAATTTTAATTAATATTTTAGAAACAGCTTTTTGTCCAGTACACTTAAATTTTCTTGGGTGTTCACTTATTTCAATTTGCCAATTTAACTTAAACTGAAAGCTTGATAACTCTTTTACGTCAAGTTTAATACTCTACCAACAATCTTAGATGACCATGTACATATTAGTGGAAAGGTTTATTTGCATTCTTGAGTAGGCACTGAGCATTCCTAGTGCTGGGCTGAATTTAGATATAGGGCAGCTACTGTCGGCATGTTTCTGTCTGTTACCTGGATCCTGATCTGAGCTGGGTCACATCTCTGTCTGTGACCTGGGTCCTGATCTGTGCTGAGTGTGAGAAGCGAGGTCTTCATGGGGGCAGGAGACCTCCCTAAGAAGGGGTGAAGTTTCAGACCCCTGCAAGGTTAGAGAGGGGTGAAGGTCTGTCCCCTACCTCTATTGACCCCAAGTTCTCTCCTAATGGCCCCTCTGTGACTGTGACTGTCTTAGGTTCTTCCTTCCCTGAGGAATCTTACCCATCTCGGGCTAACCAATCATCCTCTGTGTCCAAGCAGGGTGTTTTGAGGTTCAGTTCTGTCTCCATGGTAGTCTATGCCTCCGTGGCCTCCACGCCCAGCACCTACCTTGGGGATCCCCTCACCTGCTGGCGGGGCCCCGGCATTGATCACTTATCTCGGGCAATTCAGGTTCCTTCTCCAGGGAGAGCCCAGCTCACACCATTTAGCGAGAGACAGATCTATTATACCAGCCACCTCAAGGCTTTAACCTCAGAGGGAATAGAAAGCTCAGGCTACCGCTGAGGGTCATTGGGTTGTGAGAAGAGGGTCCCTCTTGGCAAAAGTGGAAAGAGGGGCCAGTATAGAATTCTCAGGTGCCTTCCCAGTGCCTTAATTACTTCTGAAAGGGATTAAATCCTTTCATGTCCTGTTTTTAAATTGCTGCTAAACATTCAAAGAATTAGTTTGTGATTTTGTTTGGGATAGTTGTACAATATGCGTTGTGAAATATCAAAAATTAAATGATATTGTAGAATAATACCATGTAAGACCATGGCAAATCAACTTCAAACAGGCGTCAATTTCTTTTTATAACTTTATATAAACTTTTTCAGGGAGGCAAAAACACAAATTACTTACCTTAGCTGAAGAGGCCAAATATATTGATTTTCAATTACAAACTTTATGACGTTTGAAGGCAACTTCTTTTTATTTCCTTCCAAAATGATTTTCATGTTACAGAGTTTAATTTAAAAATCTTTTCTCATGAAACAATTTCTCTTAAGGTTATGGTGACCAATGTATGGATTCCGTCTCATGCCCCAACCTCCCCGTTGTCTGTGCCCAATGATTATGCTCATATGTATGTACGAATGTCCCTCTGTTGATCTCTCCCCCTTATTCTCACCAATCCCCACCTTCCCTGAGGTTTGATGTTTGGATCCACGTTTCTCATTCTCTGGATCTGATCCTGATCACCAGTCTATGTAATTTATTATATTCCACTGATGAGTGAGATCATGTGATATTTATATTTTTCTGCCTGGCTTATTTCACTAAGCGTAATGCTTTCCATCTCCATCCATGTTGTTACAAATGGTAGGAGCTCCTTTTTTACCACAGTGTAGTATTCCATTGTGTAGATGTACCACTGTTTTTTAATCCAATCATCTAATGATGGGCACTTAGGCTATTTCTAAATCTTAGGTATGGTGAATTGTGCTGCTATAAACATAGGGGTGCATATATCATTCCTGATTGGTGTTTCTAGTTTTTTGAGGTATATTCCTAGAAGTGGGCTCACTGGGTCAAATGACAGTTCTAGTTTTAGTTCTTTGAGGAGACTCCATACTGTTCTCCACAGTGGCTGCACCAGTCTGCATTCCCACCAGCAGTGCATGAGGGTTCCTTTGTCTCTACATCCTAGCCAATACTTGTCATTTGTTGATTTGTTGATGATAGCCATTCTGACAGATGTGAGATGGTACCACATTGTTGTTTTGAGTTGCATCTCTCTGATGATTAGTGACTTTGAGCTGGTTTTTATATGTCTCTTGGCCTTCTTTCGAAAAGTGCCTATTTAGATCAATGCCCATTTTTTGACTGGGTTATCTTCTTTTTGTGAAATTGTATGAGTTCCTTGTAAATGTTGGAGATTAAACCCTTATCGTTGAAATCATTGGCAAATATGTTCTCCTATGCAGTGGGCTTTCTTTTTTTGTTGATGGTTTCCTTTGCTGTGCAAAAGCTTTTTATTTTGAAGTAGTCCCATTTGTTTATTTTTTTCGTTAGTTTCCATTGCCTGAGGAGCTGTGTAAGTGAAGAAGTTCCTCTGCATATGTCAGAGATTTTGCTATCTTTGGATTCCTCTAATATTTTTATGGTTTCCCATCTTATGTTTAAGTCCTTTATCCATTTTGAGTTTATTTTTGTGTATGGTGTAAGTTGCTGGTCTAATTTAATTTTTTTGCATGTTTCTGCCCAATTTTCCCAACACCATTTGTTGAAGAGACTGTGTTGACTCCAGTGTATGTTTGTGCCTCCTTTGTCAAATATTAATTGAGCATAGGTGCTTGGGTCGATTTCTGGGTTCCCTATCCTATTCCATTTATCTATGTGTCTGGTTCTTGCACCAGTACCAGACTGTTTTGAGAACAGTGGCTTTGTAATACAGCTTGAAATCTGATATTGAGATCCCACCTACTTTGTTCTTCTTTCTAAGGATTGGTGCAGCTTTTGGGTTTTTTTTATTCCAGATGAATTTTTGGAAAGTTCATTCTAGGCCTGTGAGGTATGCCTTTGCTATTTTCACGGAGATTGTACTGAATTTATAGATTCCTTTGGGTAGAATGGACATTTTGATGATATTGATTCTCCCAATCCATGAACAAGGTATGTTCTTTCATCTGCTCATGTCTTCCTTTATCTCTTTTTTTAGTGTAGTGTAGTTTTCTGCATATAGGTCTTTTACCTCCTTAGTTAACTTTATTCCTAAGTATCTTTATTTTTTTGGTGCAATGATAAATGGGATTGCTGTTTTAGATTCTCTTTATGTAAGTTCATTATTGGTATATAGAAATGCCATAGATTTCTTGGTGTTAATTTTGTATCCTGCTACATTGCTAAATTCATTTATCACGTCTAATAATTTTTTGATGAGGTCCTTAGGGTTTTCTATGTACAGTATCATGTCATCTTCAAATAAGGACATTTACTTCTTTTCCTATTTGGATGCCTTTAATTTCTTTTTCTTGTCTGATAGCAATGGCTAATACTTCCAGCACTATGTTAAATAGTGGTGACAGTGTTCATCCAAGTCTAGTTTCCGTTTTTAGGGGAAATTGTGCCCATTGAGTATGATGTTGGCTGTGGGCTTTTCATATATGGCTTTTATTATATTGAGGTATGCTCCTTCTATTCCGACTTTGCTGAGAGTATTTATCTTAAAACGGTGTTGGATTTTGTCAAATGCTTCTTCTGCAACAATTGATATGAGTATGTGATTTTTATCTCTCAATTGGTTTATGTGAAGTATCAAGTTTATTGATTTGCGTATATTGTACCATCCTTGCATCTCTGGGATAAATCCTACTTGGTCACGGTATATGATCTTTCTGACGTACTGCTGGACTCAATTTGCTAGAATTTTGTTGAGGATTTTGGCATCAATGTTCATGAGGGATATTGGTCTATAATTCCCTTTCATTGTGTTATCTTTATTGAGTTTTGGTACTAGGGTGATGCTGGCTTCATAGAAGGAGTTTGGAAGTGTTCCTTCCTCTGGAATTTTCTGGAATAGTCTGAGAAGGATGGATTTTAGTACTTCTATGAATGTTTGGTAAAATTCCCCTGTGAAGCCATGTGGCCCTGGGCTTTTCTTTGCTGGAGCTTTTTTTTTTTTTTAATATATTTTATTGATTTTTTTACAGAGAGGAAGGGAGAGGGATAGAAAGTCAGAAACATCGATGAGAGACATCGATCAGCCGCCTCCTGCATGCCCCACAGTGGAGATGTGCCCGCAAGCAAGGTACATGCCCCTAACCGGAATCGAACCTGGGACCTTTCAGTCCGCAAGCCGACACTCTATCCACTGAGCCAAACCGGTCTCGGCTCTTTGCTGGAGCTTTTTGATGACTGCTTCAATTTCTTCCATGGTTATCAGCGTGCTGAAATTTTTAGAATCTTCCTGTGTTAGTTTTGGAAGTTTGTGTATTTCTATGAATATGTCCATTTCCTCTAGGTTGTGAAATTTGTTAGAATAGAGTTGTTCATAATATTTTTAACAACCTTTTTTATTTCTGTGGGGTCTGTAGTTATATCCCCTCTCTCATTTCTGATTTTATTTGGGTCCTGTCTCCTTGCTTCTTGGTGAGCCTGGCTAGAGGTTCATCAATCCTGTTTATTCTTTCGAAGAACCAGCTCTTGATTTTGTTGATTTTTTGTATTTTTTTTTGTCTCTATGTCATTCATTTCTGCTCTGATCTTTATTATTTCCTTCCTTCTCACAGTGGGCTTTTCTTCTTGCTCTCTTTCTAGTTGTTTGAGTTATTGAGTTAGGTGATTCATTACTATTTTTTTCTCTTTTTTGAGGTAGGCATGTAGAGCTATAAACTTCCCTCTTAGCACTGCTTTCATTGTGTCCCATCGCATTTGCGTTGTTGTGCTTTTATTGTCCTTAGTCTCCAGAATATTTTTAATTTCTTCTTTGATTTCATTTATAACCCAAGCATTGTTTAGTAATATGCTATTCAAATTCCAAGTGTTTGAATTTTTGGAATGTTTTTATTGTAGTTTATTTCTGATCTTATGCCATTGTGGTCTGAGAAAATGCTTGATATGATTTCAATATTTTTGAATTTGGGGAGATTTTGCTTGTGACTCAATATGTGGTCTATTTTTGAGAATGTCTCATGTTCACTTGAGAAGAATGTATATTCTGTGATTTTGGGGTGAAATGCTCTGAATATGTCAATTAGGTCCATTTGATCTAGTGAGTTATTTAGAATTGCTGTTTCTTTTCTGATTATTTGTGCATAGATTTTTTCCAGAGATGTCAGTGGTGTATTAAAATCCCTTACTATGATTTTATTGTTGTCGATCTCTCAGTTTTTTTTATGTATTTAGGGGCTCCTTTATTAGGTGCGTATATGTTTACCAGAGTTACATCTTCTTGAGGAACTGCTCCTTTTCGCATTATGTAGTGGACTTCCTAATCTCTTGTTATAGCCTTTACTTTGAGGTCTATTTTTCAGATATAAGTATCGCCACCCCAGCTTTTTTCTCCTTTCTATTTGACTGAAAAATGTTTTTCCATCCTTACGTTATCTTCACATTTTTGTATTCTTTTTTCTTTTTCCTTTTCCAGTTGAGTGTTTTCTGCTTTTTTGTATTTCAAATCTTTGACCTGATTCTTGCATTCTTCTAGTCTTCTGTTAGGTCTCTGTATAATACTTTTTATTTCAGTCAATTCCTTTTTCATCTCTTTTTGGGTTGCGCTATCTTTATCCATCTTTTCTAGGAAATTCTTGGAAAACCTTATAACCATGGTTTTGAACTCTATATCCAATGGTTTGTTTTCCTCCATTTCTTACATTTGTGATGTGTTTCTTTGTCTCCACGTTTTCTCTACTTCTCTGAGGTGGTAAAGTAGCTTTGTGTGCTAGGTGTCCTATATGACCCAGTAGCTCTGCCTCCCCAGTATCCTTAGTTGGATACTCTTGGTGCATTGTGTGTACAGCCTTGTTGTAGTTAAGTCTTGATTGTTGTTGGTATCACTGGGGGGAATTGACCTCCAAACCAAATGGTTGTGAGAATCAGTTATGTCTTCGCTCGGAGAACTTCTGTGCTGGAGTCAGCCTTATGATACAAGACTTGCAAAATTACAAAACCCTCTGTGTTCAGCTTGGATGGGGCAGACTCTCAGGGTTGAGCAGACAGCCTTGACTTCCCGTCAGCCTTGCCCTACATGGCCCCTTGGTCTCAGTGTCCCTTGGTAATTGCTGCACGCACTTGTGCCCACGCACCTCCAGACCTCTGCCTTTCTGGCTCCCCTGAGTTTCCATGCAGGATGGGGATTCATGAGTCTGGGTCCCCAGTGTCTCGCTCCAAACTGGGGTTCAGTGCAGTTGGGAGGTTTGGTCTTCCTCCCTCTAGAGAAAGTCAGCAGCACAATTCGCAGTCAGTCCTCTCTGCGTGCACTTGCATGCGAGCCTCCAGACCTCTGCCTTTCGCAGTCCCCCGAGTTTCTGTGCACTCCTTCCTTTTAATGTCAGTCTAGACTCCTGTATGTGTCTCACCTGGAACTAGGGTTCAGTGCAGTTGGAACTGGGGTTCAATGCAATCGGGAGTTTCCATCTCACTCCAGGCACTCCGCTGTCCATCCTCTTCATGCGTGTGTCTCCATATCTCAGCTTTTCACAGTTCCTCTGAGTCTCTGTTAGTCCCTCTTTGCTTCTACTTGTAGATTGTCCATTCAGCCAGCTTTTCTGTGGTTCTAGATGGTGGCTGTTCTGTCTTTTAGCTGTAGTTTTGAAATTGTGCAAGGCAGCAATTTAGGTATTCACCTATGCCACCATCTTGGTTTTCCCCTTCACTTTCTTTCATCCAATCCCCTCCTCCTATCTGACTGCAATTTTTCATTTAAAAACCGATAATGACATAGTTAATAAAATACAAGTATTATTCAACACCTTTCAAAGAAATAAACAGAATGTATAAAACATATTGTATTCCATACAATTTTATTTTCTGCCTTCAACCATAATAATATGGTATCCAAATTTTGTCTTAACTGGAGGGTCTGTAAACACAGGCTTGTCCAGCCCACTTACAGGCAAGGCAAATGCTGCTTCTTGAAATGGTCCCACCATGGACCCTCTGGTCATCCAACCCAAGTCGCCCTGAAAAATCCAAAAGATATGTGATGCCAAGAGACTCTGAATAGAGAACAATTCTACTGTTGCTTGAATGGTAAAGTTTCTGAGTTATTCATATGGGCTGTAAAGAAGTAGACTAGAGAAGGACAAATGGGTGGAAGAGTTCCAGCCTACACTGAACATACAAGCATTCACAATGTTGTTGGGTATTTGTCAGCTTTGAAAATTTGATCATGCTAAGATTCAGATATAGGTGACCTGTATTTATCTGTCCACAAGTTGAACACTTCTGTTTTTAAGATCTTTACACCAAGATATGGCTAAAATTAATAGCATAACATAGCAATAATTCCTACTGCTGGGGGAAAGATCATTGTAAATGATAATAGCACCATACCCCTTGCCTGGCTTTATCTTCACTATATTGTGTGGCCACTTCATTGAATTTCATTCCAGACTTTAACTTTTCCAAAGCTTCCATGATTTTTCCATGTTTTTCACACAAAATGTGTCTGACCTACAAGGAAAAAAGGTATATTCACATAATACCTGGAGTTGCAAACAATTCATTTCTTCACAGTGCAGCAGTCATGTCTGGTTTACTCTCACTAGTAAAAAATCACAGCTCATGGCAATGGAAAATCCTAGAAGTCTTCCCACTTGGGGCAATGACCAGAAACACATTTTTTGCATAACAAGTCAGTATCTTGGGACCCCAATTTACATGGAAAACAGGTACCTCTTGTGGGAAGCTCCCATCTTTTACCAGGTACCTCAGTGGTAACACGAAAAAGAAACATGATAATGGTTGAGATTTGGGGTCCTGAAGTCAAATCCCAACTCTACTGTATGGCCTTAGGCAGTCTTTAAACCACTGTTTTCCCCATTTGTGCACTGAGATAATAACAGTACTTACGTGTCCTCATAAATTTGTGAAGATTGAGATATTGCAGGTAGCATTCAATAAAGGCTATTATTTCATCAGAGTGGGGATGATTTGAAAAAACCCCACTAGGAAATACTTATTTTTTATTAGTTTTAGACAGAGGGAGGGAGAAACAGACAGAGATATAAGAGAGAGAGAGAGAGAGAGAGATTAACCAGTTTCCTTTTGCAGGCACCTTGACCAAGGATTTAACAATGCCTGGGTATGTACCCTGACTGGGAACTGAAACTGAAACCTTCAGTGTATGGGATAAAGCTCCAACCTACTTAGCCACACCAGCCAGGGCACCACTAAGAAATACATTTTTAGCAAAAGAGGCCCAATGTATAAAGTCTCCCTACAATTCAACACTTTGAACAAGTATCTTATGTTGACTATTAACCCTTTGTATGCCATAAGCGTCTAGAGATGTGAAATAAAAGCGTCTTTGGATGTATATCAGTTAACTGGTTAAGAATACTCAACCTCATAGAAGTAATCAAATTTGACCTTTCTATATATATAAGTCTACGCAACCATTATGACTGAATGACCAGTCGCTATGACATGCATTAACCTCCAGGGGGCAGAAGCTCAATGCAGGAGCTGGCCCCTGGTGGTCCCACAGTGGGAGCACCGCTCAGCTGACTGACCTATCCTGGCGCCCATCAGCTCAGCTGCAGCCATTCACTCTTCCAGTAGTCCTGCAGGTCCAATCTCCGGAGAACAGGCCAGGCACCAACCACTGGCCTCCTGGAAGTTTCCCTTGGGCACTGTGGCCACTTTCCCTCCCTGGACACTCCGCAAGGAAGAAAGGATATGCAAGTGGCTGCCAGGTGGCTCCTGACAATGGTGCAAACATCAGTAGGATGGATCCAGGTCCTGGGCTGGCAAGGGCATCCCACTGCCCACTTGGAGGGCCAATCGATCCCTACCCCCCAGGACCACACTTATGAATGAATTCATGCATCAGGCCTCTAAAGCCATGTTTTCTTTAAAAAAAAACAACAGTATATCCTAAAAAATGATTTTGTCAAGATAGGTTTTAGAGGATTTCTCATTTTCTATTCAAATAGAATCTGTTTTCATATTGATACACTGGGGTGTGGCTAAAGGTGTCTGCCTTATAAATTTAGAAACAAGCAAACTAAGGTTGTCCTCATTGTTCGACTACTAAAATTGGGGATAAGGGGATCCTAGACCTACAGGAGCAGCTTTGTGACTAGAAAAGCTACACAGGAGATAGGATCACAGCAAAGGGAAGAATGTTTCAAAAAGCAGGGCTCAGATTCGCAAACTTCTATAGAATGTGCCTAGCAATGTCTAGGAGAGACAGGGGCAAATGATCTGGACACTAGGACTGTTCATTAGACCTCATTTGGTCTGGCTAAAACAGCTTCTAGACTGTCCCCCTCTCCCCCACACACACTTTTACTGCTTCCACATTCCCCAAGCAATCTTCTAGTTCATTTACTGGGAAGGTGTACACAACATTCATGATCACAGAATGGAGATATCGCCTGCCATTTTATATTTGAACTAGTGGCCCAGTGCACAAAATTCGTGCATGGGGAGGGGTTGTCTCTCAGCCCAACCTGCACCCTCTCCAATCTGGGACCCCACAGAGTTCATCCCTCAAAATCCTAGACTGTTGGCTCCTAACCACTCACCTCCCTGCCTGCCTGATCACCCCTAACCACTCTGCCTGCCAGCCTGCTCACCACCAACTGTTCCCCTTGGCCCCAATTGCCCCCCCCAGCCTAATCACCTCCAAGTGCACCCCTGCTGGCCTGCTTGCCCCCAACTGCCCCCACCCTGCTGGCCTGATTGCCCAAAACTACCCCCCTGCTGGCCTGCTCACCCCAACTGCCCCCCTCTGTTGGCCTGCTTGCCCCAACTGCACCCCCCCCACCAGCCTGATCACCCCCAACTGCCCTCCTCTCTTGGCCTGATCACCCCTAACTGCCTCTCCCTCAGCCCTGCCACCGTGGCTTTGTCCGGAAGGTCTCTCAGTCTAATAAGCATATTATCCTTTTATTAGTATAGACTAGAGGCCAGGTGCATGAAATTTGTTCACTGAGGGTGGTATCCCTCAGCCCAACCTGTACCCTCTCCAATCTGGGGCCCCTCGGGGGATGTCCAACTGCCTGTTTAGGCCCAATCCCTGTCAGTCAGACATATCTTTCAGAATGCAGAACTGCTGGCTCTCAACTGCTCTCCTTCCTGCCTGATTGCCCCTAATTGCTCCCCTGCCAGCCTGATCATCCTCAACTGCCCTCCCCTGACAACCCGGTCACCCCCAAATGCCCTCCCCTGCATATTCCTTCTTTATTAGATAGGATTTTTTTCTTTAACATATTGGACAGGCCTAATTGGTTTGGCTAGGTGGATGGAGCATCAGCCTCCAGACTCAAGGGTCACAGGTTCAATTCTGGTCAAGGGCATGTACCTTGGTTGGGGGTGTGCAGGAGGCACAGTGGAGAGTGTGCAGGAGGCAGCTGATTGATGTTTCTCTGTCATAGATGTTTCTAGCTCTCTATCCCTTTCCTTTTCTCTCTGTAAAAAATTCAATAATCTATATATTTTTAAAAAATAAACATTTAAGATTCCTCCATATCTGCCTGGCTGGTGTAACTCAGTGGCTGAGACCCCAGCTGTGGCTGCTGGGAGGGGATCACACTGGGGGTGCATTCCCTTGCAGGGTTGAGACCCCAGGCTGCTGCTGCTGTGGGGGGATCAGGCCATGGGAAGTGAATTTGTTTTTGTTTTCTATAAAGGGTCAGGAGGGCCTCTGGGTAGCATTCTGCCAGACCGCTTACTCTGCAGGCTCTCAGCGCCAGCCCTCCCTGAGACGGGGGGTGGGGAGAAGGGTTTGAGAGGACTGGGTGCTGCCATCTTGTGGCTATGGGCACCACCATTTTGTCACAGAGTGATGGTTAATTTGCATATTACCTTTTTATTAGATAGGATATACATATTCAGACTTGGACAGTTTGACAGGTTAGACATAATGAGTACCTCTGGGGTTTGCAAGTATGCGTGACCAACTGGCAACTGTATAAAACTAGCATCTCAGAAGAGTGCCAAGCTACAGAGAGAATTTGGGAGCAATCAGCACGGACGGAGTTGCTGACGCTACAGATGATGCTGTTATCCAGGGAGGATAAGTAGAATGAGATGAGGAGGAGACTAGGCAAAATACATCCTTGGAGAATATCAATATTTAAGCAATAAGCAAAAAAAGCTCAATAAGCACATTAAAAAAGGAAGGTCCAGGTGGGTGGGAGAGGAAGATGTGTTAACAGGAACCAAGGTATGAGAAAGTTTTAAAGAGGAAATGGTCAACATGTTAAATGCTGCAGAGTGGTCATGTAAGAAGCACAATCAGTTTAGCAGTGAATAGTTTCAGAAGATTGGTAATGTGCAGAAGCCAGACTGCAGCAGGCTACTTGAGAAAGGTGATGGGAAATGGGAAGGGATTGCATGTAGAGTTCTCCCTCAACTAATTGAGTTACAAAAAGAGAAAGGGCTCTGGTCAGAGGAAAAGGGTCACAGACATATATATATATATATTAAAGATCACTTGAGTGTACTTTTCAGAATGGAGGAAAATATGCTGTGAAAAGGGAAAGGTTGAAGACAGAGCAAAGAAAGTAGGTGGAGATAAATGAAAGAGCAAGATCTGGCATTCAGAGTACTATCCAAAAAATCAGTGGCCTCAAAGGAAGAAAGGGAAGGAGAGAGTTCAGAGCTATGCACGTGAAGATAATTTTGTTGATAGGGGGCTGGGAAGCCAATGAGTTCTGGACTCACCATCTGTTTCTTGTGAAAATTATAACAATATTTAAAAATTACTGAGTCCCTGCAAAAAGATGAAACTAGACAACCAACTTACACCATACATAAAAATAAACTCAAAATGGATGGATAAAAGACTTGTAATACAGAAAACCATAAATATCCTAGAAAAAACCTTGGAATCAAAATCTCAGACAATATGCTTATGGATACATCTCCTAGGGTAAAGGAAACTAAGGAGAAAATAAATAAATGGGACTACATCAAAATAAAAAGCTTCTTCACAGCAAAAGAAACCAACAATAAAACAAAAAGAGTCCACTGTATGGGAAAATATATTTAGCAATGATACATCTGATAAAGGGTTAATATCCAAAATATATAAAGACTTCATACAACTTAAAAAAAGAGAAAACAAACAACACAATTAAAAAGTGAAATAAGCCAGGCAATGAAAGAAAAATACCACATGATCTCACTCACTTATGGAAAACAAAGAACATTATAACCTGATGAACAAAAAGATAGGTACAGAGACAATAAGCACTTAACAGACTGTCAAATTACAGCGGGAAGGCAGGGGAGTGTTGGGGAGGGGGTGAGTGATCAACCAAAGGACATATATGCATGCATATAAGCACAACAAATGGACACAAGACATGGTGGGGTGGGATGAGGGCATGATAGGGTAGTGGAGGCTGGGGGAAGATCAATGAGGAAAAAAAAGATATATGTACTACTACTATAATACTTTAAACAATAAAAGAATAAAAAATAAGTAAATAAATAAAAATGGGCAAAGGACTTAAATAGACACTTCTCCAAAGTGGAAATGCAGATGGCCAAGAAACATGAAAAAATAAAGTCACTGATCAATAGATGCAAATTAAAATGACAATGAATTATCAACTCACACCTGTCAAAATGGCTATCATCAACAAATGACATGTGTTGGAGAGGATGTGGAGAAAAGGGAACCCTAGTATACTGCTAGTGGGAATGTTGACTGGTGCAGCCATTATTGAAAACAGTATGCAGTGTCCTCAAAAACTTAAATATGGAATTGCCATTTGACCAGGGATTCCACTTGTAGGAATATATCCTACGAAACCTGAAATAGCAATCAGAAAGAATGTATGCACCCTATGTTCACAGCAGCACAATTTACAATAGCTAAAATCTGGAAATAGGCCAAGTGCCTATCAGAAGATGAGTGGATAAAAAAGCTGTGGTACATTTATAGCATGGAATACTATACAGAATTAAAAAAGAAGAATCTTTTACCCTCTGGGAAAGCATGGTGAGACCTGGAGAGTATCATGGTAAGTGAAATAAGTAAATCATAAAAAGACAAGTATCTCACTCATATGTGGAATCTAATTAACAAAATAAACTGGTGAATTGAGTGGATCCAGAGACATGGAAGCATGGAACAGAGTGAGGAATATTGGAGGGAAAGCAGGAGAGGATGGATGGGTGGGAAGTAATCAACGAAAGACCTTGTATGCATATATGCATAACCCATGGACACAGACAATAGAGTGGTGAAGGCCTGGGGCAGGGGTGGGGAGGCAGGAGCAGGCTGGAGATGGTCAATGCGGGGAAAAGGGAAAATATGTAATAGTTTGAACAACAGAGATGTATTAAAAAATAATAAAAATAAAATAAGTAACTACAGAAAGAAGAATTAATAAAAATTACTGAGTCCCTAATATTTGCTAGGCACTATGCTAAGTGCTTTATTATTATTATTATCATCATTATTATTATTATTACATATTTTTATTGACTTCAGAGAAGAAGGGAGAGGGAGAGAGAGAGAAACATCACTGATGAGAGAATCATTGATCAGCTGCCTCTTACATACCCTACACTGGGGATCAAGCCTGCAACTCGGCATGTGCCATGACCTGGAATAGACCGCCTGGTTCATAGATTGACACTCAACCACTGAGCCATCAGCTGAGCTATGCTAAGTGCTTTCTGTTCATTATCGCATGAAATCCTCACACTAACCCTTTGATACTGGATCAGTGTTTCCCAACCCTGCCAGCATAGCAGAATCACCCCCAGAGTTTCTAAAAAACAATATCACAGTCTAGGCCCCACCCCCCCAGAGATTCTGAGGCACCTGGTCTGGGGTGGGACCCTATGCTAGGCATTGGTAGTTTTAGAAGCTCTCCAGTTAAATCTGATGTACACTAGGAGTGAGAAGCACTAGAGCAAGGTATTAATGGCTTGAGGTGGGTGGCAAAGGGTTGCTGAGCAGTACTGAGGGCCTTAGGTGAGGTCAGAGACCAGGAAGTAGTGGACCAAACACCCAAGACCATGGGATTCTCCTGTAGGGTCCAGCAGTTCTGGCTTTAAATGTAAAGAAAGTAGACCACTGAATTGATCCTGAGATGTAGTTTTGCATGTGGATTCAGAGGATAACCAAAAGGAAAAAAAAAAAAAAGGTTGGGGCTCCTCAATCCAATGGTAAAAGCTTTGATCTAATCTCCAGCTTACAGGACATAGGGGGCTTGAAGAACAGACACAAAGCCTGGGATAAATGGGGGAGAATAAGAGGGCCAGAGGGCCTGGAGGTCTTTGTGAGGAAAAGAGGTCAGGAATCGGGGAGACAGGAATTGAAGGGAAAAGAGGGAAGCTCTGGTCAGCAGGTGGGTTTCAGAATCTGGACAGGCTAGTGACAGGGGCTAAGGAGTGGGGTCTAAACAGAATGGCAGGGCGTGGAAGTAGCCTAGACCCTAAAAGACTGGAGGGTTCCAAGTGCCTCCCCAGCTAGGGCCTTCAAAAACACTGGTCACAACCCAGGTGTCCTCTAGCAGGTGAACAGTTAAACATACTAAGGCACTTTCATTCCATGGAAGACTATTCTGGAAAACAAAGGAGCAGGCTATTGAGACACACAACTGGAAATACAATCTTCAGAAAGTTATTATGAGTGAAAAAAGCCAATCCTCAATTTTATCATGCCATTTATATAACATTTTTTAAATGATAAAATTCAGAAATGGAAATCACATTCCACGCTCCCAGGGATTAAAGGAGAAGGCAGAGATAGGGGTAGAAGGGGGAAGGTGTAGTTATAAAAGGGCAACAGGAGGAATCCCCAAGATCATAAAAAGACTTTGTAGGAGATCCCAAAATGGCGGCCAGTAGGATGGCAGTGAGGGTGAGTGTAATGGAGTCAGAGGGTAGTGTGTGGATGTGTATGGTGTGTGTGAGGGTGAGCAAGGGATAGTTATATCTCACAGGAGAATTGGGGACTTGTGCATCAGGCTCTCCCACCTACTGCCACAAGCATTCCTGGGCTGAGTGTGGCTTAGGCACAGAGCGCACACCATCTTGAAGGTGAGAGCAGTGGAGCCCAGGAGTACAGCCACAACACCACCTAGACTGCACTTGGATACCACCCCAAAACTAAGCAGGAAGCTGCTCACCAACCATAACTCACAAGGGAGCACTGCCACGCTCCTGTAAGTGGCACCCTTCTGTGCCAGCTTCCAGACATCCACAGTGACCATGCCGACAGTGTGAGCTGTGGACCCCTGGTCCAGCATCCCACCTAGCTCCAAGGATTGTGACAAAGGTTCGAGCTGGGACAACTGGACCAGTGCCCTGCCCAGCCCTAAGGGCCACACTGATAGTGTGAGCTAGAGACACCCAACCTGGTGCCACACCAAGCACCCAGCTGATGGGGCAAGCCAGAGGGTCCTAAGGCACCATCTGGTCTGGATGTTGAAGCCATGCAGTAATATGCATTCCAAAGACAATAAAGATGTGAGACTCAAGGCAGACCCAACCGCTGTGATAAGGAGTCCTGGATCACTGGACTGCTAGGGGCTTCAACCTCTCGGACCACAAGCAGGTTTCCCAGGACCAGAAAGTGTCAGCAACTCATATTACATAGAAACAAATACAAAGGGACAGCAAAAATGGAGAGGAAAAAAAATCCCCAAAAGCAAGAAAAGAAGGAATTGCCAGAAAGGGAACTAAATGAAATGGAGACGAGCAATTTGTCAGAGAAAGAATTCAGAGTGAAAGTAATGGTTACAAGGATATTCAAACATCTGGATGAAAAATTCACCAACATGTATAAGAATCAATAAAGAACACCTTGGAAGAACCTCATGTACTTTAACTGAGATCAATCATTTGGCACAGCTGTAGAGAGCATGTCTCTGATTCAGTGTTTCATGTATCTGTACACCCATGTTACCACTGTATTAGAATACAGAATATTCCTATTGCCCTACAATCCCTCCTTGTTCCCCACTCATACTCATTGTGCCATTATTCTCACATGTTTTCCCTGATGGAGGAAGAAAACACCCTGGAAGATTTCAACAATAAACGAGAAGAAGCTATGGACTGAATCAGCCAGTCAGAAGACAGGGTAGAGAAAACACCAATTTTAACAGCAATTGGAAAAAAAATGTAAAAAGCTGGAGGAGAATTTAAGGGAACAACATAACATGAAGTAACTTATGCATAACAGGGGTACAGAAGGAGTAGAAGCTAAGCAATGAATAAAAAACCCATTTGAAAAAAAAATGAGAGAAAACTCTGACTTGGAGGGGGGAGTCACATAAGCACAGAGTCTGAAACAAGATTAACCCCAAAAGACCCACACCAAGACATGTTGTAATAATGGCAAATGTTAATGACAAAGAAAGAATCTTAAGAGCTTTAAGAGAGAGAGAGAAAGTTATCCACAAGGGCTCTCCCATTACACTATCAAATGATTTCTCAACAGAAACACATCAGGCCAGAAGAGAATGGAATGAAATATACAAAGTAATGCAAAACAAAAGGCTGAATCCAAGAATACTCTATCCAGAAAGGCTATCATTCAAAATTGAAGGTGAAATCAGGAGCGTCACAGATAAAAAACAGGCCAAGGGAGTTTATTACCACCAAGCCAGCAATGCAAGAAATCCTAAGGAGGCTGGTGTAAGAAGGAATAGAAAGAGAAGAACACAAACATAAAGAAAAAAAATGGCAACAAATAAGTACCTATTTATAATATCCTTAAACATAAATGGATTATATGCTCCAATCAAAACACAAAGGGTGGCTTAATGGATAAGAAAACATGACCCATATATATGCTGTCTACAAGAGACCCACTTCAGAACAAGGGACTCACACAGATTAAAAGTGAATAGATGGGAAAATTTTTTTTCACACAAATGGAAATGAAAAAAAGGTGGGGTAGCAATACATATCTCTATCAATAAAGACCTCAAGTAATGGCCATAACAAGAGATAAGGAAGGCCACTTCATATTACTAAAGGGATCAATAAAACTAGACAACCTAGATGAAATGGACATAGTCTTAAAAAATACAATCATCCCAAACTCAATAAAAAAGAATCAGAAAACCTGTATAGGCCAATAACTACTGATGAAATGAAAGCAGTAATTAATTTCCAGCAAACCAAAGACTTGGTCTGGACGGCTTTACCAAACATTTCATCAGACTATTCCAAAAAATTCAAGAAGGAACACTTTCAAGCTCTTGCTATGAAGCCAGCATTACCAAAATTCCAAAACCAGATAAAGACACCACAAAGAAAGAGAATTACAGGCTAATATCCCTGATGAACATAGATGCTAAAATCCTCAACAAAATATTAACAAATTGCATCCACTAATACATTAAAAAGATCATACACCATGACCAACTGGGATTTATTCCGGGAATGCAAGCCTGGTACAATATCCTCAAATCAATAAATGTAATACAACACATAGACAAATTGAAAGACAAAAATCACATGATCATATCAATTGATGCAGAAAACCACTTGACAAAATCCAACACCCTTTTTTGATTAAAAACTCTCACCCAAAATGGAAATAGAGGGATCATAACCTCAACATAATAAAAGCCTTATATGACAAACGTACAGCCAACATCATACTCAGTGGGCAAATCCTAAAACCATTTCCCCTAAGAACAGGAACAAGACTGGGATGCCGACTCTCACATTCAACATAGTACTGGAAGTACTAGCCATAGTGATCAGATAAAAAGAGAAAATAAGAGGCATCTAAATGGAAAAGAAGTAAAACTGTCATTATTTGCATGATATTGTGCATAGAAAGCCCTAAAGATTCCATAAAAAACTACTACATTTAATAAATGAATTTAGCAATGTAGCAGGATACAAAATTAACACAAAGAAGTCAAAGGCATTTCTATACACCAATAATGAACTTACAGAAAGAGAGACTAAAAAAATCCCATTTACCATCACACCAAAAAAAAAATTCAGATACCTAGGAGTAAGCTTAACTAAGGAGGTAAAAGACCTGTACTCAGAAAACTACAGGATGTTGAGAAAAAGAGATAGAGAAATATATAAACAAGTGGAAGAATATACCATATTCATGGATTGGTAGAATCAGCATCATTAAAATGTCCATACTACCCAAAGCAATCTATAGACTCAATGCAATCCCCATTAAAAATAAGAATGGTATATTCCACAGATGTAGAATAAACTCTGCAAAAATGTATATGAAATAAAACAAGACCCCAAAGAGCTGCAGCAATCCTGAGAAAGAAGAACAGATTTGGAGGGATCACAATACCAAGCTGTATTAGAAAGCCACAGTTCTCAAAACAGCCTGGTACTGGCACAAGAACAGACATAAAGCAATGGATCAGAATAGAGACACCAGAAATTGACCTGCAACAATACGGTCAATTAATATTTGACAAAGGAGGCAAGACATACAATGAAGTCAAAAGAGTCTCTTCAATACATGGGGTTGGGAAATTTGGATAGATACATGCAAAAAAATGAAACTAGACCGCCAACTTACACCATACAAAAAAATGGATAAAGGACTTAAATGTAATATGGGAAACCATAAAAGTTTAGAATACTCCATAGGCAGCAAAATCTCAGACATATGCCGAAGCAATTTCTTCATCGACAGCACTCCTAGGGCAATGGAAACTAAAGAGAAAATAAACAAATGAGATTACATAAAAATAAAAAGCTTTTCTACAGCAAAAGAAATCAACAAAACAACAATAAAGCCTACTGCATGAGAGAACATATTTGCCAGTGTTATCACCAATAAGGATGGGTTTACTCTCAAAATATATAGAGAGCTCATGCAACTTAACAAAAGGAAGATACAATCCAATGGGGGAAAAAAATGGGGAAAGGATCTAAATAGACACTTCTTGAAAGTGGACATACAGAAGGCCAAGAGGTATATGAAAAAATGCTAAGTCACTAATCATTCTAGAGATGCAAAATGACAATGAGGTACCACCTCACACCTGTCAAAATGGCTACCATCAACAAATGGTAAATGCTGTCAAGGATGTGGAGAAAAGGGAACACTGCTGGTGGGATTGCAGACTGGTGCAGCCCCTGTGGAAAACAGTATGGAGTTTCCTCAAAAAATTAAAAATGGAACTCCCATTTGATCCAATAATCCCACTTATAGGAATATAACCCAAGAAATCAGAAACGCCAATCAGAAAGAACATATGCACCCCTATGTTCATGTTACAGACAACCAGAAAAAAAAACCAAGCCATGCTTAGAGAAAGGGAGTTACCTTTTATTAAGGGCAGGGCCAGAGAAAAGTGTGCCTTTCAAATTCCCCTGGGGGCCCCCCGCCCGACACACACACATGGAGGAAACCTTTTCTATTTATACTTTTCCTAGCTCTTTTGTCTCCCAAATTTGGAATGAGACTTCTGGGCCTTCTGGGAAAGAAAGCGTACGTGAGACCATATCTCAAGGCCTGGCTTGGTGTCAGCACTGCCAACTATGTCTGGGGCATAGTCCACGGCCTCTCTGGAATTAACCATTTGGGGTCAATTTGCATATTACCTTATTATTTAAGCAAGCAAGCATTCACAGAATCCAAAATAGCAGGGTTAAAGTTTCAAACAGCATTTTTCATATAAGATGGATGCTTCATTCCCCACTGGTTTTATGTACATGAGTCAAATCATTGATTCTTTTGGGTTATTGTTGGCAAGGAAGTTATATTGACTCATGAGAACTATAAGCTTGTTAGAATTAATTCTCTGCTGAATAAAGTCAGTGCGCCTGTTTATAAGATAAGGGCCCGGAATGAGGGCCAGGACTAATCTTTATAGAGGCCAAAGAGTCCTGGACTCTCTATTTTGCCTGGGTTGTCTTAAGCCAGGTGTGATGAAGCCATGTCAGGATTCCATCGACCTTGACTGCTGTGGGGATGGTCCTTTCCAGGTAGGAGTCAGTCCTTGTGTGGCAAATTTCTTTACCAGGGTGGAAGGATGGACCAGATAAGAAGTTGGTATAGGCAGAGTACCTTGGACATGCTTCTGGACTGCTTTCTGGGTGGACTGTAAAGCCTGTAAGAACTTGAGTAAAGACTGGTTATGGATTTCAGCTTTTCTAGATTGGGTTTCCATGTAAGCTGGTGAGGTGGGTAGGTCAGGGTTTGGAAGTCATTAGAATCAGTAGAGGCCCCACTGGTTTTAGGGCAGCCTCCCAGGCTGCTTCATCTGCAGTTTCATTCCCTCTTGCATCTGGGGAAGTCCCCTTGTCTCACATAGACAGAGTTGGAAAGACAATTACATCTGGTAGTGCTAATTGGCTCATTGTCCTTGCTCTGCTCATATCTGTCTAACTGCTTAATACATCACCTCAAGGATCCTGACTCTGAATTCTTTTAGGGAAAATGGATGTTGGTGGGCTCTTCTAGCTACTTCCTGCTGAGGTGGGTAAGAAGTTTCTCTCAGAGTCAAGAGATCCTTGCTGTCTATCAAAGGGCAATGAGGCCTGGGCACAGAAGAAGTGGGCTTGTGACATCGAAGAGACAAACTGTAACAAATGGTCTGGTGGAAAGGAAAGAAAACCTTTCAGTTTTAATAACTTCTATTGAAATAGAAATTTTCTCCTCAAAATTACCCCCATGTTTATCAAAAGAGCCAAATCAAGACTAATTTATCTATTGTATTTAATTTGGCCTGATTGTTTGCATAAACATAACAAGAATGGCAACTGACTACCTTTGCTGGATTTCATGATTGAATCTAAATGTGCCCCATAGGGCCAGGAAGCCAAGCCATCCAGCTGCCATCGGACCTGCCTGTAGTATCTGCTGAGTTAGGTGAAGTCCTCACCTAAAGTGGCTCTGCCCGGGCCCATCACAGCCCTACTCATCGCAGCTCAGAGTTTGTGGCGGTCCTGCAGAGACGAAGAGGTGCCCTTATTGCTCCCCTTGTACTCTGACCAACCACCAGTGATGGTAGGATATGGGCCTGATGCTCCAGCACCAGATATTTTCAGGGCTGCCAAGCAGGATACCAGACTTTCTCCATGGCACTCTTATTGGCTTTAAGTCTTCAGAGTTCAGGCAGGGCTCTTTAAAACATGATACTCCAGTCAAAGTTTCTGGTTAATAAAACCACTATTGGAAACTGGTCTTACTGAATTAATGCAAAGAAATGTATTGCCATGATTTATTTATTAAGTATTGCCAAACTTCGGAGGAATTGTATAAGGAGAAAAATATACTGACCTGCTTTAAGATAGAATTTTCCTTGCCAGTCCTTTTTATGGACTTTCTAAAGTAATATTTTCTGAATGTATTGTAACAAACAGTAACTATTAGATTTCTTTTATCAGTCCCTCCCTAAGTACTTTGGCATAACTATTTACCCTCTGTTTAGGGAGGCAGAATGTAAATTATTTATTCTTCCTGGCTTACTGGCCTGTATTATTTGATTTCCTCTCAACATTTCTCTTCTCCTTCTTATTGCATACACAACCTTTATAAATTTTACATTTCCAAATTAGCCTTCAAACCTTTCTATGTCCTTTAAAAATGCATAACCATGCCTGAGACCTTCTACTCAATTTTTCTTATTCTTTGAAACCTCAATCCTCTAATGATTCCTCAAAAGTAAACAGCCAGAATTTCTTAGATTAACATTTATGACTTAGACCTTCTGTGATAAAACTAAGACTAGGTAAAAATATTTCTTTTTGAGAGACAGAGATTCTTAAAACTTAAACTAGTTGTAATATTAAAGATATTATATCTTAAAGTTCCTTTGTTGAATATTCCACCACTACCCAAGAAGTACCCAGTAACCCCACCCTGCCAGGTTTGGACAATGAGATTTTCTTTACATGTGTTGGAAGGGTTAAAAAGAATAAAACGGGCAGAGGACAATCCACTGTGTTTTGCAGAAAGCCTTGAGTCCAGCATTATTCAGATAAGTAAGAAGCCAAGGACATGAGCAGAGCGAGTTGTATTTAGTAAAATCAACAAAAACCTATCTCTCCCTGCTCTCCCCGTTGACTCCCCCACTTTTCTGCATTAACCATTTACTTTGCCCTTAGCAGGGGAATTAAGGCAAGTGGTCTGAGATCCTCTATAACCAGGCTTTTTATACTTAAGGAACAGCTGCTCTCCCTCCTAGATTTTCCTTCTTTACTCTAAGGCCCCAGAGGATCTCAAATCCTCCTCCTCCTTCACCACTTATGATATCTTTAACCATCCCCCTGTTCCCCAGCCTAGGGCTTCTCTATCTCAACAGGCTGAGAATGAATTCCATCGTCTCTACCCTTTCTCACACTTACTCCAGAGCAGTTTTTGGCTCTTTTCTTCCCTCAGAGAGAGACCCACTGTAAATCTATCAGGAAGTGCAGGTAGGTTGCAGTTCTCAGGACCACAATATTCTGTTTGCTAGCAGGGCTGAAAAAGGCAGCCTACAAAGCAGTTAATTGTGACTAATCTCAACGCAACAAGCCTTTGTTTAAACTTCTCTGGATTGGCAACCTTCGCAAATTTTATACCCTTAAATTAACCCTAGAATTCCAAAATTTTAAAGTAACACAGCAAAATTATAAATCAAGGAAGAGCAATTAAAAGTTATCTACTGTCTTCCCTCTAAAGCAGGGTTTGCACTGTCTTTCACACAGACTCTCACACTTACATTTATACACTAGACAGTCTGAGTTTTTTACTTCTACCAGATATTTACTCACAGTTTCAACAGTCCACCTGATTCCTGATTAATTGCTTGAGGAAGTCCTTGACTTCTGGGGAGGTGATCAAGCTCTTCCTTCCACTCACTCGGAATGGGCCTGACTGATAGGGCCCCTACCTTACCAATTCTGTCAACAGGTCCAGAAGTGTCCATCCACTCTCTCCAGATGCTGGCCAGGTCCTAGGCTGAAGTCTGGTAAATCAGCAGAGCAGTGCCTCCTGGAGGCCTGTCCGGCTCTCCCAGGCCCCAAACCCAGTTCACTCACAAGAGGCCAAAAGGCCAGGGTGTTTGGCCTTCTTCACAGTCAGGGAACCATTATGTTACAGAAGATCGAAAAAAAAAAACAAGCCATGCTTAGAGAACGAGAGTTACATTTTATTAACGGCAGGGCCAGATAAAAATATGCCTTTCAAATTCTGGGACCCCCACATGGAGGAAACATTTTCTATTTATACTTTTCCTAGCTCTTTTGTCTCCCAAATTTGGAATGAGACTTCTGTGCCTTTTGGGAAAGAAGGCCTATGAGCTGAGAAGGGCCATGAGACCATATCTCAAGGCCTGGCCTGGTGTCAGCACTGAAAACTCTGTCTGGGGCATAGTCCATGGCCTCTCTGGAATGGGAGAAGTCTTATTTTCCTTATTATTTAAGCAAGCAAGCAAGCATTTACAGAAGCCAAAATAGCAGGGTTAAAATTTGAAATAGCAGTTTTTATATAAGATGGATGTTCATAGCAGCACAATTTACAATATCTAAGATTTAGAAACAACCTAAGTGCACATCAGCAGATGAATGGATTATAAAATGGTATATCTACACAATGGAATACTATGCTACTGTAAAAAAGAAATAACTCTTACTATCTGCAACAGCATAGATGGACCTGGAGAGCATTATGCTAAGTGAAATAAGCCAGTCATATAAAGATAAGTATCATATGATCTCACTCATTTGTGGAATATAATGAACAACATAAACTGATGAACAAAAATAGATCCAGAGACATTGAAGCATCGAACAGACCTTCAAACCTCAGAGGGAAGGTAGGGAGGATGGGTAGGGGAGTGGTTTAGAAATCAACCAAAGAAATTGTAGGCATGGATGTATAACAGATGGACCCAGACAATAGGGTGGGGTGAAGTACAGTTCTGGGGGTGGGGGTTGGGAAAGGACAATGCAAAAAAGGGGACATATGTAATACTTTCAGTAATGAAGAATTAAAAAAATAGTAAAAATAAATAATAACTAACTAACAACAACAACAAAAAGGCTCTGTATCTTCACCGTATCAATGTCCATCTCCTGATTGTGCTATAATACTAGAGTTTTTGTGAGATACCTACACATTGAAGGAAACTGGGTAAGCGGCACATATATAATTTCTTACAATTGAATGTGAGTCTAAAATTATCTCAAAAGAAAAAGTTTAACCCTAATAGATTTTCCATGCCACTCTTTTCCATATAGGCCAGCAGGGGAGGGTAATTGAGAGGGACCAGGCCTGCAAGGGAGAGCAGTTGGGGGTAATCAAGTCTGCAAGGGAGGGCAATTAGGAGTTGCAGGCAGTTGGCAGACCAGGCCAGCAGGGGAGGGTAATTGAGAGGGCAGGCCAGCAGAGGAGGGAAGCTGGGGGTGACCAGACCTGCAGGAAGGGCAGTTGTGGGGGACCCAGGCCTGCAGGGGAGGGATAGGGGTGACCAGGCCTGCAGGGGAGGGTAGTTAGGGGCAAACAGGCTGGTAGGGGAGCATCAATCAGACTGGCAGGGGAGTGGTTAGGGGGTGATCAGGCTGGCAGGCAGAAGCGGTTAGAAAGGGGTGGGGAGGGGGAGAGACAGACAGAGAGAGAGAGAGAGAGAGAGAGAGAGAGAGAGAGAGAGAGAGAGAGAGATATCAATGAGAAACATTGATGGGCTGCCTCCTGCATGCCCCCTACTGTGGATTGAGCCTACAAATGGAGCATATATCTTGACCAGGAATCGAACCTGTGACCTCCTGGTGCATGGGATGACACTCAACCAACTGAGCCACACCAGCTGAGCTGTTTGTTTTTTAATACCCAGAACTTAATACACTGCTTGGCATAGGCCAGATGTCACTAAATCCTTATTGAATGGATGATTCAAAGTATGGGATCCCATATCCTGACTGAACCATGGAAAATGTCCTGTTAAACAGTGCTAAGTAGTACAGTTTTGTTTACAGATTATATTTTACCAGGGCAGACACTCCTTTGAGACTTGGTCAAGCTCTTCAAGTAATTATTTGCGATTATCTCCCATCCCCATTTTCATGGTCAGGGTCCTGACTTTTAGCTCACCAGCAGGGTAGTTATCTAGTGAAACCTGTGCCTCTGCCTATTTACCTAAGCTTTTGGGTTTATAAGATATTTTGTCCTAAGAATTAATTCATTCGCTCACCAGCAGGGTAGTTATCTAGTGAAACCTGTGCCTCTGCCTATTTACCTAAGCTTTTGGGTTTATAAGATATTTTGTCCTAAGAATTAATTCATTCGCTTACTAGAAAGATCTAACTTAATACATTTAAGAAACAATATTAAAGTATGAAGAAATTCTGGATGTCTGAGAAAACGTTTGAAAAATATTTAAAAGGAATTAGTTTTCGTAAATGAGATTGGTCTATAGTTTCCAGTTTTTTGTTATCTTGATTTTATAAGGCTAGTCTCTTAGAGTTAAGCAAACTCTCTTTTCCTTTTATGTGCACCAAAATAATACATGTACATATGTTATTCATATTTAACACGGGGAAAAAAAGGAACCAGTAACTCACTTTTACTGCATTGCCACCACCTTTGGGACCCGGAGACTTCTTGTCAGAACTATCACTCCCAGATGCTGCTCCTCCTTTAGAGAAGAAAGAACAAGTACTCATTTAAATTGCACCTTGATATTTATAGAAAGGTCCAACCCATCAGGAGTTGATGCTTCTGTCATAGCACCAAGCTTCAAAAGGGAACTCTGTCAGACACTTTAACTACATCAAGCTAAGCACTGCAACTATGTATTTGAGTACTCATAATTCCAATATGTAAAATATCCAATAATATATTTTAAAGATAATATTTCCCACTACCCATATTTGGCTAAGTAATACATTTATGTCCAAATTCCCAGAGTCTACTACATTGCCTACTTGATAGCTTCCTAAGAAAAGTTATTGGTATTCAGATTAATAACCATTGGCAGAAACTTACATTTTATTAGTATATCATTTTACTACAATGTCAACTTCTATGTCGATGGCAGCATACTTACGTTAGAGCCTCATGTTCCTGAGAACTATTGTTGGATTAAATGTTCAGTTAAATAAACATTTCCTAAGTAACTACTAAGTTCCAGGCACTGGGAATACAAAGATGAACAAGCCACAGTACCTTCTTTCAGGGAGCTCATTTCCCTCAGATATGTAAATAGATCATTTCAGAAGATGATCTATGACCTATGGACAGGGGGCTGTGGAAGCATAGCAAGACATTTTAGTCAGGGGAGATTTCCTGGATGTATAGGCACTGATGAGGTAAAGAAAGAACAAGGGTGAGGAGATACTCCAAAGTGGAAAAATTACATGGCATGTTGTAAACTATGGATAAAGCCAAATCTGAGATGGGAATGCTGTGAGATGAGCCCAGGGGAAGTGGCTGAGGGTTAGGGTATGAGGGCCTTTAGGCCCCTATAAGAAACTTGGAATTTACCCTAGATGTAACAGGGAGTCCTTGAAATGTTTTAATCAAGAGACTACATCTTACTCGTCTCTCCAATGTCTAGTAGAGCGCCTGGCACACAACCGTTGTTCAAAAAACTTCAACTAAACTGAGAATCCAAAATACTGTTTGGACCACTAAATGCGTAAGAACATATTGCTGTCAAAGGAGTTCTATTACATCAAACTCTTAAGTGGGTTTGCTGTATATTCACTGTTGAGCAATGATGCATTCCAGTTACCCCATCCCCTCCCCCATTGGATGCTGTCATCTTCTGTCTGTCATCTCCCTCCATTTGATTGACTGAGGACTTTGGCAGCAGCTTCAGGCTTCCTTTCCACTCTCATTCCTGCCATCATCTTAGATGATCTCACCATCTACACTGAGGAATCCCCCCAACAACCTAACGTCACACTTCTGGACCTCTCTCCTGAATGCTCATGTCTTCTACTCCAGTCCACCTGTTCCCAGAGGCACAGGATGAAACTGTACCACTCAGAACTAGTAGTTCAGTCTCTAGCTACAACTTCCATTTCTAGCTTTCTCATGCCTCATTCCCACAACACTGACTCTTAGTCTTCACAGAAACTACTCCCACCTCCAGTTCCTTTATCCAGCTATGTTCCCCTGCACTATCAGACTTCTTCCCCTCCCAGTCTGGATACCACCATCTCAACTTGATCCCTTCTCTCTAGCACCCTTAATTCTCTTGTGTTGCTAGCCTATTATCGTTGTCCAACAAAACCTCAACCTCGGCTCAAGGCTACACCCTCTTTTCAGTCCTATATTGTGCCTGTTGCTCAGTACTAGAAAAATCATGACTGTGTAGAATGTGTCCTCTACAAATTCATAGCCTTCAATCTTAGGCTTTTGGTCCTCAGGGCAATCATTTTTATTAGTATTTCATTCCTTCTCCCATCACTTTTTGTGACCATTCCAAATTTTTACCTCTCAATATCCCTACTCAGTCCTTGCCCCTCAATCTTAAAACTTACCCTTACCTTCCACTTTACCAAGAAACTGAGGCATTAAGTATGATCTCTTACAAACTCGACCCCTTCCTCCTCTCTGGCCCCAATTTTTACAACCACCCTCATCCCCATCGCTTTTCTTGTGACTTCCAGCATCAGGTGTCCCCTCTCCTCTTCAAAGCTCAACTGCTCCTCTTTCCTGGACCCCATTTTTTCCCTTAAATTTCACTCCTCGGTATCTTTGCCTCTCTAATTCAAATAGATCCCTCACATCAGCCTCATTTCCAAGTTTTCCCCAAACAAAACTTTCTCTTAGTCCTTTGTCCTCTTCTATCTACCATCTAATTTGCATGCTTTTTAAATTAAAGCTTTCCAGAGAAGTCCAGACTGTCTCTAATCACCTCCAGGTCAGACACTGACCACCCAGTGCGTCCATCTCGGGCCCCTGGGGTCTCCAGTCAGCTCCCTCCCCTCGCTTCCCACCAACCCTATTCTCCCTGGTTGCTTTGTCCGCTCTACCTTTTCCACCCTTTCCAGAACCGCTTTTTCCTTTGGGAGGCATCTAGGAAACTTGATGTTGATTCAACTCTCAACTGTACTGGTTACCCCACAAAGCCCCTTCAGGTCCTATGGGCCTGTCCTAAACAAATGCCTGAAAGCGGCATCACAACTGACAGTTTTTACTGCGGTTCTGGAAGCAGGCATATCTTGGGGCAGACACAGTCCTTTGGCTCTCGAACCAATAGGGCTGAAGAGCCTGACCAATAAGAAGCTTGGGCTGGCGGCGGGAGAGTTGGGGGGGGGCGGTTGGGGGCTCCAGGTCACAGGTAGAGCGAGGCAGGAAGCTCCGCCTCTGCGTTTTACGTTTCTTCTTATGCCCTTATTTGTGTCAGCTCCCCTGTTTCCCCGCTCTCCCTAACTCCCCTCCCCACCACGCGTGCGTAGTGGAAGCCTTGGGCCTCTGCAGTCCCTAGGCTCGGCTCTAACCAATCCCTTGTGGCCTCCAGACAAAGGGAAAGCAGGAAGAGCCTCCATGGCTGCCCCCTCCTATACACAAGTCCTGTCTCCCTTGAGATTTTAAATTTTATTTTGCAGTTGTAGCTGATTGGGTTCAAAAGGTAGTTTTCATAAAAGGCTATCACCCGCTCTGCCTCCTGCAGAACTCTGTCATGGAGAAATACTGAAAGCAGTCTCAATGACCCTCAGTAGGGCATTGCTTAAATAAATAATGTTTCAACCACAATAAAGGATATTTGCCATTTACAATACAGACATGGGAAATGGCCTTAAGAATACAGACCAAGCTGTAGAATATTTCTCTTTTTAAAGTATATAGTGTATCCTTATTGAAAGAAAAAAAAACCTTAGTCATGTGAGCAAATCAAATTAACTAATTTCAACTATTAAATCATTGATTGCTAGACAAGTCTTAGGTTCACCTACTTTTGGCATTTTATTGCATTAAGTCTGTAAAATGAATTTGGAACTGCTGATGCAATGTCTTGTGCTTTGTTGAAGGTGTGTTTCTTGAGCAGAATGTTTAAAATATAAAAGTCAATCTAAGGGAAAAAGTATATAGTATACCATCTAATATAGACATTAAAGGTTAGGAAGGCTACCCAGTAAAATGTGACCAGTGGTGCTAGCACAGGTAGTTGTGTATTTTCCAAAATTACTAAAATGGTGCAGCATAATATAGTAATTAAAAGCCAGGATTCTTGCTTTAAATCTCTGCTGCACCATCTGGCTACTAGCTCTGTGACCTTGAAGTTACCGCACCTCTCTGGCCCAGTTTCATCATCTGTAAAATGGAGTTCATGATAATAGTACCTATTTACTGGGTGTTAAGAGAATTAAATAAGTTCATATTTGTAAAACACATAAAACAATTACTAGTTCATAGAGCTTAAGATAAATGAGTTTTGAATTTGTGCCCACACACTTTCTCCCCTTACCTACAACCCCCATATATAAGGTTAGAGCTTTTTCTCCATTCTGCAAGATAGCTGTGCCAACTCCCACTGCCAGCTAGAACCTATAGGTGGTTCAGCTCAGAGTTCAGTTTTTAGAGACAGCCTTGTTGGACTTGGGGTGCATTATGCTTAGACCTGTAGGTCAGTTACTTCTGATATCATGCCCACCTCCACCTCATACATAAAAAATAACCTTCTCATGCTGTGCTGCTGTGATTTCTGGACACAGCACATCTTGGGCACATCTTGTTTCAGATTGGGAAGCATAGTCAGCATATACTGACTTGCCAAGTCCAGCTGGGAGATGTAGAGTGGGCTTTGATAATGACATGTTCATCTCCTCATTCGAAGCCCTGAAGCACCTTTACTTCTGGGTTTTCATAGGGAACAGGCTTTCTGCAACCACTGGTAATGGCAGTCTAGGAGTGGAATGAAGCAAAGTTCAGATCCCAGTGAAGAACCCAGTGTTCAATAGTTGATGTGCCAGGCAAATGTTTAGTACATGGAACAATTGTGAGAGCTCAGTGCATTTCAGCAGATAACAGTAACAACAGCAAAAGCAAGCCTGTGCAAGTGGCTGAATTTGCCCAAAGCAGTGCCTAAAGGCTCGTAGCTCAAAGGAGTAAAGGATAGGTACACTTCTGCTGGGAGGTTTCAGGGTTAAAAGCACTTCAAAGACAGATAAAAAATCATGTTCCAGCTCAACTATGTAGTATTCATAATAAAAAATGGGGAGGTAACCGAAACTGGTTTGGCTCAGTGGATAGAGCATCGGCCTGCAAACTGAAAGGTCCCAGGTTCGATTCCGGTCAAGGTCATGTATCTTGGTTGCGGGCACATCCCCAGTAGGAGGCGTGCAGTAGGCGGCTGATCAATGTCTCTCTCTCATGGATGTTTCTAACTCTCTATCCCTCTCCCTTTCTCTCTGTAAAAAATCAATAAAATATATTTTTAAAAAATGGGGAGGGAAATATAATAAAATCTTAAGTGTTATTTCTGGAATATGAGTTGATGACTATTTTTTATTTTTTTCTCTTTACATTATGTTTATGTCAACTGCCATGTTTTTTTCCACAAGAAACAAACAAACAAACAACAAAGCTAGTTTCTATATAGGGTTAAAACAAACAACAACAAAGCTAGTTTCTATATAGGGTTAAGTCTGAACCAGTCTGTGGAGGCCGACTGTGGAGGAGTCTGTGGAGCAGAGTGAACAGAAGAACAGGCAGGGGGCAGAGAGAAAACTTCATCCTTGAAACCATGGTAATGACTGCAGGAGTATGCACAATGAATCAGAGCCAGAAATGGCTGCCAGTTGTATTTTCTTTAAAAAAAAATGTGTGTGTGTATATGTGTGTGTGTGTGTGTGTGTGTGTGTGTGTGTGTGTGTTGATTTCAGAGAGGAAGGGAGAGGGAGATAGAAACATTAATGATGAATCCCAACCAGTTTGGCTCAGTGGCTAGAGCATTGGCTTGTGGACTGAGGGGTCCCAGGTTCAGTTCCAGTCAAGGGCATGTACCTTGGTTGCGAGCACATCCCCAATGGGAGGTGTATGGGAGGCAGCTGATCGATGTTTTTCTCCCATTGATGATTCTGACTCTCTATCCCTCTTCCTTCCTCTCTGTAAAAAAAATCAATAAAATATATATTTTAAAAAAGGAAACATCAATGATCAGAGAGTATCATTGATTGGCTGCCTCCTGCATGCCCCCCACACCCCTGGGGATCGAGCCTGCAACCCGTGCATGTGCCCTTGACCAGAATCGAACCCAAGACCCTCCAGTCCACAGTCCAATGCTCTAGCCACTGAGCCAAGACAGCCAGGTCCCTGTTGTATTTTCTATTAATTATCTCCTCAGACTGATTCTTTTATGCATTTCTTAAACAAGGAAAAGCAGGAAGGGAAGCTGGCAGCTCTCTTCCCAGGACAGAGGTTCACAAACCTTGACTCAGACTCACTGTCTTGCCTACTCGGCTCCATAACCAAAGGCTGCAGTTTCTTTTCCATTGGAGATCCCAGCAGAACTTACTCTGAACAGGGAGCTTGAAGCGACAAAACAGAGATCTAATTGATCCCATTCAGAGGTGATCAATGCATGGGGAGCTCTGGGCCCCAGACTCTGGGACAAGGGTAGAAAAAGGTCACATTTGAAAACTGAAACCAGGAAAAATCAGTACACTGTGGATGAGATCAGCCACATGCAAAAGTAAGCACCCATTATGGATGCGAGTGTATTGCTGATAGGATAGATGTGTCTCCTAAGCCCAGTCAGTGGTTGAAGAACTTTCTGTCCCTCTTCATGCTGTTGTAACGTGCCTGGAATGAGATAATGAAGTTTTGAGCAACTAGTTTTAAAGAAGGATTCCAGAGAATAGTCTATTTATCTAGTAGTGTTTAAGCAAAAAAGCTACAATTTCTGGAGGACACTTATATTTCAGTATCTAGTGAGGTGGATTTTGTCGAAGGCAATGTTCATTTGAGACAATGGAAAACAAGCAACAGAAATGGCATATGTAGCATGAGCCTGGAGCTTTCCCTTCATGATCTCTTAGTTTTCACAAGTTTTATTGCAGAGAATCGCAATTGCCATGTTAGAGCTGAAGAAACAAGCTCAAAGAAGTTAAGAAATATCTTCAAGGTTTCACATCCTAGGATGGTGGCAGGGTTGGGCTCTGAACTCAGGTCTTTCTGACTTCCAAGCTGGTACTCTCTGCATGATGGCATGCTTTTCCACCCTCTAAATAAAATCCAAGAACACCCAGTTCCCTTTGTTCTGGGTGCATGTTCTCCAAGTCAGCTTCCCAGGGACCAGAGGCCTCACAAGGGGACACTGTCCAAGAGATGCCAAGGCCAAGCTATGCTGCCACCATTGGACAGAAATAAATGCACCTCTGGTTTATGCACCAGTGTGTTGGTTCTGAATAATCTGGAAGGTGATCACTTCTGCCTACTTTGCCAAATCTCCCAAGCCCAGAAACACTAAGGCAAGGAGAAGGAACATGGAGTAGGTGGGGACAGTGGGCACAGCATTGTTACCTAGGCAGAGAGGGGACAGTGGGGAAGAGATCTTCTGTCTTATCACCTTCAGGAACTAGTCTCCATGTCCAATGGATTCTGCCTTCTAAACAAATCTTCTCCCCTGCCTCTCATCATTTTATGATGAACAATGAACCTTTAACTAGGATTCACAAAACATTTCTTGTGCTCATTCTCCACTCTCTTCCCTGCTACCACAACCTTTTGCACATTCTCTGGAACATTGCAACAGCCTCCACATCGATCTCTCAGTCATCTGTCTCATCACCCTCCAAGCTACCGTACCCAGCATCTGACATAGAGCTCTAAAAAACACAGATTTGACACTCACTTCCCCAATTAAGACCCTTCTGTGGTTATCTGATGTTGAGAGGCTCTTTAGCCTGGAGGCCCTAGGGCTATTCTGCTGATATATATACAGGCTCATCTCTTGCTAGTCCCCAATGGGTTCCAACCATGTTGAATTATTATTTACAGGTCCTCAAATTCAAATGTAGCATGCTCTCTTCAAACTTTATGCCTTTGCACATGCTGTTCTCTCTACCTGAAATGCCCCCCCCCCCACTTTTTTTTGATCTAGCTAACTCTTGTTTACTTTTCAAAACCAAGCTCAGGTGCTACTTCCTTCAGGAAGCCTTCCTAACCCTCTTCTTCGCCTTCTCTCAGGCTGGACTAGGCACTCCTTGGCACTCTCAAAGCACTCTAGGTTTATGTGTAACATCTGTATGATTTTGAGTAGTATTCCATGCCTTAGATACATAACATTTTGTTTAACCATTCACTCATTTAAAACATTTAGGTTGTTTCCAGTTTTGGACTATGACAAATAAAGTGGCTGTAAGCGTTGTGTAAAGGTTTTTGTGTGTATACAAGTTTTCATTTATCTAGGATTATTTCCAAGAGTGTAATTTCTAAGTTGTATAGTAAATTGTATGTTTATTTTTGTAAGGAACTGCCATACTCTTTTCCAGAGTGGCTGAACCATTTCACATTTCTACCAGCAATGCAAGGGTGATCCAGTTTCTCACTCTTAATCTATAGCATTTTGTGTTATCACAATTTTTTATTTTTGCCATTTTTAGATGTGTACCGATACCTTATTGTAATTTATAATTTGCATTTCTCTAATGGCTAATGATGTTGAACATCTTTTCATGGGTTAATTTGCTCTCTGTATATCCTCTTCAGTAAAATGTCATGTCTTTTGCCCAGTTACTGATTAGATTTTTAAACTGTTGACTTTTAGCTCTTTATGTATTCTAGATATGAGTACTTTGTGTCCTCTTAAAAGGTTTGTTTCCTTTTCCCCAAAGCAAAAGTCCTTAATTTTTTTTTTATGGTTCATGCTTATGGTTGCATAGTAAGAACTAAGTCCTACATTCTAGAGATTTTTATCCTATATTTTCTTCTAAAAGCTTTGTTTTAAACTTAAATTGCTGATCCATTTGAGTTATTTTTGTATAAGGTGTGAGGTTTAGAGTGAAGTTCATATTTTTTGCCTATAAAAGTCCAATTTCTCCAACATTATTTGTTGAAAAATATATCCTTCATTAAATTGCTTTTGCACTTTAAAAAAAATTAGTTGGATGACCCAGCCAGTGTAGCTCAGCAGTTGAGCTTTGATCTAGGAACCAAGAGATCACCAGCTCGATTCCTGGTCAGGGTACATGCCTAGTTTTCAGGCTCAATCCCGTGAGGGGGGCCTATAGAGGGTAGCTAATAGAGGATGTTTATTTCTCATCGATGTTTCAATTTCTCTATCACTCTTCTTCTATTTCTAAAAAATCAATAAAACCATTTTTAAAAACCTCACTGAGTTATGCATTAAAAAAAGATGAGTTTTTTAAAAAAAATCAGTTAGGCCAATTTTTCTCAAATGGCGGCAGAATAGACGGACCCGTCTGGAGCTTTGTCGCTGGGCAGAGGGAGAGAGAGCAGCTGAGAGTTGCACGGGGAGTGTTTGTTGGCAAGTTAAGAGTCAGTTATCCTCCAGGAGAAGGCGGGGAACTGCTGGACTGGGCTCTCCTGGCCAGGCAGACCCACTGCCTCGGGGTTTTTGTCGGCCGGAGCCACCAGCGCAAACGCAGAGACCACGCCATCTAGCAGAGGGAGGTGGATGTCTGCGGCGGTCTGAAGGCTGCGGCTGAGGCACCCACCTAACAGCCTGGGACCCAAAACACGGCTCTCCAATGATTGCAGACACATGGGCGGCGGATTCAGAGATCCACAGGGCACACAGAAAGGTCAGATTTCGCCTGGGATAAGGTGAGGTCTCCTGCCCCTCAGAACAGAGACGCACACACTGTGGGAACGGGGCTATGGGAGAGCTGCCTCTGGAGAGGTCCGCGGAGGTGGGGCAGTGCGTGGGCAGACTCTCTGAGCTGTTGACAGAGGGGAGCTCGGGAAAACGACTCGTTTTTATTGGAGGCAGAGGGACAGCTTGGGAATTATTACAGTGTCACGGCTGCAAAATCCCCACAAACCGGTTTTGAGAACCACAGAGTAGCAGGATCTGAGCACAGCCTAGAGAGGTCCTGTGCTTTGTCTCAGAGATAAATTCCGAAACACTGCCACCGAGTGGATGACACACAAATTGACTCTCGCAAAACCACAAAAGAATAAAGAGATTAAAACATCAACAGTGCAACACAGGGAACTGTAATACCTTCCTACTGGGAAACAGGAGTGCCAAGCAGAATAATAGTGGAAGTGAATGACCATTCTATTTTTTTTTCTTTTTTTTCTTTTTTAAATTTTTTTTTATTTTCCATTTTTACTTATTTTAAATAAAAGACTATTTGTTTCTTTCTGCCTCAATTGATTTTACCTTTTTAATTATTACATTTTTGTTTTCAACTAGTATTATTATTACTAGTATTTTACCTTTTTGAAAAAAAACAAGTGTCATTTTATTTTCTCTTTATTTTTCTTCGGGATTAGAGTTTTACATTCTATTTTCATCTTTCCTTTAGCATAATTTTACTCCAACTCAACTCTATCTTTATGTCATCACTTTCCTCCTAACTTCCCCCATTTCGTTGTCTTGTTTCTCTTTCCTTTTTCCAACTTTAGATTCTCCCTATTCTTTCTCTTTACCTGGTTAAAATTTCACCCCACTTATATACCTAATTTCAAATCCCCTACTACAAGTCCATACAAACCTCTCTCTTCTTGTCTTCACTAGCGAAAAAGTTGTTTTTCCTCTATGTCATTTTGTTGCTATTTGCCTGAACAGTGATTATATCGATTTTTTGAACTTTTTCATGAGATTGTTTTAGCTTATTCTACCTGTTTTATTTTGCTTTTTGCTTGCTTTTGTTTTCTACCTCTCTTTTCCTTCACTTCCCTCAACACCAGTAGTTATTAGCAGTTTGTATTAATCTCTAGGTACTGGTTGCTGGCCTTTATTGGGATTATGACTGTTCCATTGGAGTTGTCTCCTGACATCTATATTTTGTTCTCCTTTTCTCTGTTATCCGCTTTCTTTTCTTTCTGATTTCGTTTCTCTTTCTCTTTTCTTTTTATTCTTCTCCTTTTTTATAATTTTGTTTCATTTTATTTTTTTGTTCATTTAGTTACTTATTATTTTCTCCCTCTCCCAATCTGATTTTGACATTTCTTTCCTTTCTTTTTCCCTCATTTTCCTCTTCTTCTTTCTCTACTTACCCCTAATTTGTCTTTCATTGGTGGTCACCTTATTGGTGATTATTAACATCATGAATACGTTTTTATTCAGTGCCTTGTGTGCTGTACTGGGTCATTTTGTAGTCTGTGCCTTTGAATCAATGTAGGAGAGAGAACTACATAACCAGACACCCGGAGGAGAAAAACCATGGGCAGAAGAAGAAACAGCCCGCATACGACAGATAGGCAGGTATCACCAGAAAAGGAAGTAAATGAAATAGAAGCAGAAATAAGCCTGCCAGAGAAAGAGTTCAGAGAAAAGATCATAAAGTGGATGAAAAGAATGGAAGACAAAATTGATATTTCTGAGTAAGAGCCAAGAGGAAATGAAGAAGAAGCATGAAGAAATGCTCAAAGAAATAAAGAATGACATCACTGCTTTAAAGAACTCAATACAAAGCATCAAAAGTAGACTAGAAGAAGCAGAGGACCACATCAGTGAATGAGAAGACACAGTAGGAAAAATACCCAAGTACAGCAGCTTCTAGAAAAAAAATTAAAAAGCAAGAGGAGAGCCTAAGGGAACTTTGGGATAACACAAAAGAACAAAACAAAAACACAACATCCGCACAATTGGGGTTCCAGAAAGATTGGAAACTGAACAAGGATTAGAGAACGTGTTTGAAGAAATAATGACAGAAAATTTCCCCAATAGAGGAAAGGAAAAACCCACACAAATCGAAGAAGCTCACAGAGTCCCAAGCAAAATCAACCCCACAAAACCAACACCAAAGCACATTATAATTAAATTGGCAAACAGCAACGACAAAGCAAGAATCTTAAAAGCGGCCAGAGAGAAACAGCAAGTTACCTACAAAGGAACCCCCATACGACTAGCTACTAGTTTTTCAACAGAAACTCATCAGGCCAGAAAAGAATGGAATGAAATATACAAAGTCATGCAAAGGGAGGGTCTCCACCCAAGAATACTGTACCCTGCAAGGCTTTCAATCAAAATTGAAGGTGAAATCAGAAGCTTCACAGACAAAAAAGGACTAAGGGAATATATTACCACCAAACCAGCAATGCAAGAAATGTTAAAGGGTCTGCTGTAATAAAAAGAAAGAGGAAGCGAAGAAGGAACTCGGGAGTAAGGACTAAAAATGGCAACAGATAAGTACTTATCAATAATAACTTTAAATGTAAACGGATAAAATGCTCCAATCAAAAGACATAGGGTAACCGATTGGATAAGAAAACATGATCCATATATCTGCTGTCTGCAAGAAACCCACCTCAGGAAACGAGATGCACACGGAATGAGGGTGAAGGGATGGAAGATGCTATTTCAGGCAAAAGGAAATTAAAAAAGAGCTGGGGTTGCAATACTTATATCTGACAAATTAAATCTCAAAGTGAAGGACATAACAAGAGATAAAGAAGGCCACTTCATAATACTAAAGGGAACAATCCAACAAGAAGATATAACTCTGGTAAACATATACGCACCCAATATAGGAGCACCTAAATACATAAAAAAACTCCTGGAGGATATTAAGGGAGAGATTGACAGCAATACAATCATAGGAGGAGACTTTAATACCCCATTGTCACCACTGGACAAATCCTCTAAACAAAAAATCAGCAAAGAAACATCAATCCTAAATGACTCACTAGAGCAGATAGAATTAATTGACATCTTCAGAACATTTCATCCCAAAGCCACAGAATATACATTCTTCTTCAGTGCACATGGGTCATTTTCAAAGATAGATCATATGTTGAGTCATAAGAAAAGTCTCTTCAAATTCAAGAAGATAGAAATCATATCAAGCATTTTCTCAGACCATAGTGGCATAAAACTGGAAATCAACTATAAGAAAAAGAATAGAAAGAAATCAAATACATGGAGACTAAACAGCATGCTATTAAACAATGACGGGGTAACCAGAGAGATCAGGAAGAAATAAAAAACATCATGGCAACAAATGACAATGATAACACAACAATACAAAATTTATGGGACACAGTGAAAGCAGTCTTGAGAGGGAAGTTCATAGCCCTACAAGCCTACTGCAAAAAACAGGAAGCAACAGTAATAAATTACCTAACCCTACAACTCAAACAGCTGGAACGAGAGCAACAAGATAAGCCTAGTGTATGGAGAAGGATGGAAATAGTGAAGATCAGAGTGGAGATAAACAACTTGGAGACCAAAGAAACAATTCAAAAGATCAACAAAACCAAGAGCTGGTTCTTTGAAAGGATAAACAAGATTGATGGACCTCTAGCCAGGCTCACCACGAAGCAAAGAGAGAAGACCCAAATAAACAAAATCAGAAATGAAAGAGGAGAAATAACAACAGACCCTGTGGAAATACAAAGGATTGTTAAAGATACTATGAACAACTCTATTCCAACAAATTGGACAACCTGCAAGAAATGGACATTTTCCTAGAAAAATATAACCTTCCAAAACTCAATGAGGAGGAATCTAAACATCTCTATAGTCCAATAACAATGGAAGAAACTGAAGCAGTCATCAAAAAGCTTCTAGCGAGGAGGAGAAAATGGCGGCGGAGTAGACGGACGCGTCTGGAGCTTTGTCGCTGGGTAGAGGGAGAGAGAGCGGCTGAGAGTTGCATTGGGAGTGTTTCTTGGCAAGCCAGGAGTCAGTTGTCCTCCAGGGGAAGGCCGAGAACTGCTGGAAGGGGCTCTCCCGGCCAGGCAGCCCCACCACCATGGGGTTTCTGTCCGCTGGAGCCACCAGCGTGAACGCAGAGCCCGAGCCATCATGCAGTGGGAGATGGATGTCTGCGGCGCTCTGAAGCCTTCAACTGGGCACCCATCGAGCAGCCAGGAACCCGGGGACCCAGAACTCCCCTCTCCAATCGGCGCAGACACTTGGCAGAATCAGAGATCCACAGAGCACAAGGAAAGGTCAGATTGCGCCTGACTTAAGGGGGAGGTGGATGTCTGCCGAGGTCTGAAAGCTGCGGCTGACGGAGGCACCCACAGAGCAGCCAGGACCCAGAGCAGGGCTTCCCAGGCAGCACAGACACGCAGATTGAGGATTCAGAGATTCACACTGCGCACGCAGAAGGGTCAGATTTCCCAGGGCCAGGGTGTGGTCTCCTACCCCCGCAGGGCAGAGAGGCGCACACTGTGGGAGCCGGGCTGCGGAAAAGCTGCCTCTGGAGAGGTCCGAGGAGGTGGTCAGGGCGTGATCCCTGAGTGTGAAGGCAAACCCTCTGAGCTGTTGACAGAGGAGAGCTCCAGAAAACGACTCTTTTTTTTTTCTTTTTCTCTGGGGCAGAGGGACAACCTGGGAGTTATTGCAGTGTCCAGGCTGCAAAACCCCCACAAACTGGTTTTGGGAACCACAGAGTAGCAGGATCTAAGCACAGCCTAGAGAGGTCCTGTGCTTTGTCTCAGAGATCAATTCCGAAACACTGCCACCCAATGGATGACACACAAATTGACTCTCGCATAACCACAAGAGAATAAAGAGATTAAAACACCAAGAGGGGAACACAGGGAACTGCAATACCTCCCCTACTGGGAAACAGGAGTGCCAAGCAGAATAATAGTGGAAGTGAAGGACCATTCTATTTTTCTTCTTTTTTTTTCTTTTTTTTTCCCTTTTTTTTCTTTTTCTTAATTTTTAATTCTTTATTTTTCATTTTCACATATTTTAATTAAAAGAATATTTTTTTTCTTTCTGCCTCAATTGATTTTACCTTTATAATTACTACATTTTTGTTTTAAACTAGTATTATTAATTACTACTAGTACTTTACCGTTTTTGGAAAAAAAAGTGTCATTTTGTTTTCTCTTTATTTTATTTCGGGATTAGAGTTCTAAATTCTATTTTCATCTTCCCTTTAGCATAATTTTACTCCAACTCAACTCCACCTTTATGTCAACACTTTCCTCCTAACTTTCCCCATTTTGCTGTCTTGTTTCTCTTTCCCTTTTGCAACTTTAGATTCTCCCTATTTTTCTCTTTACCTGGTTAAAATTTCACCCCATTTATATATCTAATTTCAAATCCCCTACTAAAAGTCCACACAAACCTCTCCCCTCTTGTCTTCACTAGCCAAAAAGTTGTTTTTTCTCTATGTCCTTTTGTTGCTATTTGCCTGAAAAGTGATTATATCGATTTTGTGAAATTTTTTTGAGAGATTGTTTTAGTTTATTCTACTTGTTTTATTTTGCTTTTTGCTTGCTTTGTTTTCTACCTCTCTTTTCCCTCATCTCCCTCGATACCAGTAGCTATTTGCAATTTGCATCAATCTCTAGGTACTGGTTGCTGGCCTTTATTGGGATCAGTGACTGTTCTATTGAAGTTGTCTCCTGACATATATATTTTGTTCCTCTTTTCTCTCTTATACACTTTCTTTTCTCTCTGACTTTTTTCTCTTCCTCTTTCCTTCTCCTTTTTCTCCTTTTTATTTTCTTATTTTATTTTATTTTATTGTTAATTTATTTATCTTTTTTTTTTCTCACTCTCCCAATTTGATTTTGGCACTTCTTTCTTTTCTTTCTTCCTCATTTTCCTTTTCTTCTTTCTCTATTTACCCCTAATTTGTCCTTCATTTGTGGTCACCTTATTTGTGATTATTAACATCTTGAATACATTTCTACTCAGTGCCTTGTGTGCTACACCTGGTCGTGTTGTAGTTTGTGCCTTTCAATCAACGTAGGAGAGAGCACTACATAACCAGACACCCAGAGAAGAAAGACCATGGGCAGAAAAAGAAACAGCCCACAAAAGACAAAATGGCAGGTTTCACCAGAAAAGGAAGTAAACGAAATAGAACCACAAATAAGCCTACCAGAGAAAGAGTTCAGAGAAATTATCATAATGTGGTTGAAAAGAATGGAAGACAAATTTGACAATATGAGGAAGAGCCAAGAGGTAATGAATAAGAACCTAGAGGAGGTGAAGAAGCATGAAGAAGAAATGCAGAAGAAACTACAGGAGGTGCAGAATAAACAAGAAGAAATGAATAATGACATCACTGCTATAAAGAACTCAATAGAAAGCATCAAAAGTAGACTAGAAGAAGCAGAGGACGGCATCAGTGAGCTAGAAGACACGGTAGGAAAACATACCCAAGTACAG
>JAAGEH010000477.1:2269659-2449187 GCA_011751065.1 Lasiurus cinereus
TTTTCCTACCGTGTCTTCTAGCTCACTGATGCGGTCCTCTGCTTCTTCTAGTCTACTTTTGATGCTTTCTATTGTGTTCTTTATAGCAGTGATGTCATTATTCATTTCTTCTTGTTTATTCTGCACCTCCTCTAGTTTCTTCTGCGTTTCTTCTTCATGCTTCTTCCCCTCCTCTAGGCTCTTAGTCATATTGTCAAATTTGTCTTCCATTCTTTTCAACCACATTATGATAATTTCTCTGAATTCTTTCTCTGGTAGGCTTATTTGTGGTTCTATTTTGTTTACTTCCTTTTCTGGTGAAACCTGCCATTTTGTCTTTTGTGGGCTGTTTTTTTTTCTGCCCATGGTCTTTCTTCTATGGGTGTCTGGTTATGTAGTGCTCTCTCCTACGTTGATTGAAAGGTAGAAACTACAACACGACCAGGTACAGCACACAAAGCACTGAGTAGAGATGTATTCAAGATGTTAATAATCACAAATAAGGTGACCACCAATGAAGGACAAATTAGGGGTAAATAGAGAAAGAAGAAGAGGAAAATGAGGAAGGAAGAAGAGAAAGAAGTGCCAAAATCAAATTGGGAGAGTGAAAAAGAAAAAAAAGATAAATAAATGAACAATACAATAAAATAAGAAAATAAAAAGGAGAAAAAGGAGAAGGAAAGAGGAAGAGAAAAAAGTCAGAGAGAAAAGAAAGTATATAAGAGAGAAAAGAGGAACAAAATATGGATGTCAGGAGACAACTCCAATAGAACAGTCACTAATCCCAATAAAGGCCAGCAATCAGTACCTAGAGATTAATGCAAATTGCATATAGCAACTGGTATCGAGGGAGATGAGGGAAATGAGAGGTAGAAAACAAAGCAAGCAAAAAGCAAAATAAAACAAGTAGAATAAACTAAAACAATCTCTCAAAAAATTTTTTTCAAAAAATCGATATAATCACTTTTCAGGCAAATAGCAACAAAAGGACATAGAGAAAAAACAACTTTTTGGCTAGTGAAGACAAGAGGGGAGAGGTTTGTGTGGACTTATAGTAGGGGATTTGAAATTAGATATATAAATGGGGTGAAATTTTAACCAGGTAAAGAGAAAAATAGGGAGAATCAAAAGTTGGAAAAGGGAAAGAGAAACAAGACAGCAAAATGGGGAAAGTTAGGAGGAAAGTGTTGGCATAAAGGTGGAGTTGAGTTGGAGTAAAATTATGCTAAAGGGAAGATGAAAATAGAATGTACAACTCTAATCCCGAAATAAAATAAAGAGAAAACAAAATGACACTTTTTTTTCCAAAAATGGTAAAGTACTAGTAGTAATTAATAATACTAGTTTAAAACAAAAATGTAATAATTATAAAGGTAAAATCAATTGAGGCAGAAAGAAAAAATATTCTTTTAATTAAAATATGTGAAAATGAAAAATAAAGAATTAAAAATTAAAAAAAAGAAAAAAGGGAAAATAAAAAAATAAAAAAAAAAGGAAGAAGAAAAATAGAATGGTCCTTCACTTCCACTGTTATTCTGCTTGGCACTCCTGTTTCCCAGTAGGGGAGGTATTGCAGTTCCCTGTGTTCCCCTTTTGGTGTTTTAATCTCTTTATTCTCTTGTGGTTATGCGAGAGTCAATTTGTGTGTCATCCATTGGGTGGCAGTGTTTCGGAATTGATCTCTGAGACAAAGCACAGGACCTCTCTAGGCTGTCCTCAGATCCTGCTACTCTGTGGTTCCCAAAACCAGTTTGTGGGAGTTTTGCAGCCTGGACACTGCAATAACTCCCAGGTTGTCCCTCTGCCCCAGAGAAAAAGAAAAGAAAAAAAAAGAGAGAGAGAGAGTCGTTTTCCGGAGCTCTCCTCTGTCAACAGCTCAGAGGGTTTGCCTTCACATTCAGGGATCACGCCCTGACCACCTCTGCGGACCTCTCCAGAGGCAGCTTTCCCGAAGCCCGGCTCCCACAGAGTGCACGTCTCTGCCCTGCAGGGGTAGGAGACCGCACCCTGGCCCAGGCGAAATCTGACCCTTCTGGCGTGCGTGCCGTGTGGATCTCTGAATCCTCCGCCTGCTCATCTGTGCCGCCTGGGAAGCCGCGCTCTGGGTCCTGGCTGCTCTGTGGGTGCCTTCGTCAGCCGCAGCTTTCAGACCTCGGCAGACATCCATCTCCCCCTTAAGTCAGGCGCAATCTGACCTTTCCGTGTGCTCTGTGGATCTCTGATTCCGCCGCGTGTCTGCGCCGATTGGAGAGCGGAGTTCTGGGTCCCCGGGTTCCTGGCTGCTCGATGGGTGCCCAGCCGAAGGCTTCAGAGCGCCGCAGACATCCACCTCCCACTGCAAGATGGCTCGGGCTCCGCGTTCGCGCTGGTGGCTCCGGCGGACAAAAACCCCGTGGCAGTGGGGCTGCCTGGCTGGGAGAGCCCCTTCCAGCAGTTTCCCGCCTTCCCCTGGAGGATAACTGACTCCTAGCTTCCCAACAAACACTCCCAATGCAACTCTCAGCCTCTCTCTCTCCCTCTGCCCAGCGACAAAGCTCCAGACACATCCGTCTACTCCGCTGCCATTTTCTCCTCCCAGTCCTGATTTTTAAGCTGGTGGTGTGTCTTAATCTCTTTATTCTTTTGTGATTACACAAAAATCTATTTGTGAGTCAGTCCCTGGGTGGCAGTGTTTCTGGATTGACCTCCGAGACTATAGGTCCTCTCTAACTTGTACTTACATCCTGCTTTTACTGTGACACTCAGTACTGGTTTGTGGGAGTGGGCTGCCCCAGAGCTGGTTCTCCAATGGTCACTCCCTGCTCTGATCCCCAGATTTCAGAAAAACAACTTTCCCCTGCAGTGTCCTAGGGTGTCTCCAACTGGATGATCTTATGTATTGGGATCAGCAATCATAAGCAAGGATCTGAAGAGGAAAGAGCACAAGTGCATGAACTCCTCTTCCTCCTCGTGTCCAAGCAGCCGGCATACTTTTAAAACTCCCAGGCTGTCCTACTGCATGAGATCAAAATGGGTTGCTTTCTAGATCCCCTCTGTTAGCAGCTCTGAGGACCCCCTTTCACATTCATGGATCACGCGAGCCACAACAGCCTCGGATCTCTCCAAGCACAGACTTCCCCTGGTCCTCCAGCTCCTGCATTACATGCGCTTCTCTGTTCTGTGGGACCAGAGATCTCATCTCATCCCAGGCGAAATCCGACCTTTCCATGGTGGATGTAGAACTCCTCTGAATCCACGTGTTTGCACCAATTGGGGACTGGTGTTCTGGGGTTTGCAGCTGCTTGATGGGTGCCACAGTTGTAGATGCTAGGGTTTCCGATAATATCCACTCTCCCCTTCACTATCACATTTCTTCTTTTTACTTTATGCTCCACAGATGGAATAATTTTAATTGTCCTGCCTTAAAGTTTTCTGATTCCCTTTTCTGCCTGCTCAAATCTGCTTCTAACCTCTTTTAGTGAATTTTTCAGTTGCTGCACTTTTCAGCTCCATAATTCAATTTGGTTTCTTTTATAATTTTCAAGTCTTTATTGATATTCTCATTTTAATCATACATCAATTTCCTGGTTTTCTTTTAGTTCTTTGACCCTGATTTCCTTGAGCTCCTTGAGCATATTTAATGTTTGAAAGTCTTTGTCTATTAAGTCCAATGCCTGGAAACCCTCAGGCATAATCTTTGTCAAATATATGTATTTTTTTCATTTGAGTGAGCCATATTTTCATGTTCCTTTATATATCTTGTGCTTTTTGACTGAAACTGGATATTTGAATATTATGATGTGGTAACTCTGGAAATTAGATTATCCTCCTTTCCCAGGGTTTGCTATTCTTGATTGTTGAAGGCTACAGTCATCCATTCATTTACCTACTTTTCCAAACTATTTTTGAAAAGACTATCTTGTCATGGGGTTCCCGAAGTCTCTAACTTGTGTTCAGCTAGTATTTTGTCATTGATTTCCTTGAATATCAAGGAAGGTCTAATGCAAACAAACAACTCTTCTCCCAGTATTTTTGAATTGCCTCTGTGCTGGATCACTCTCTCAATATATAGCCAGACCATTTATAACTCTGCTTCAGCCTTCACTTATTGCTTCTATTAAATTTAGAGATCAGTCAGAGGGTCTTTTTAGATCTTTTCTGAGCATGAATTCTGTCCTGGACATGCATGTGGCTAAGTTCTCCAGTATACACAGGTGATTTTGAATGTCCTAATTTCCCCAAGAAACTCTCCAGGCTTTAGGTGGTCTATCGTATGTCTCAACCATAATCATTTCCCCCAGAAGGCTATAGGTTTTTCATTCACCTAATAAATTTTACAAGCAACACATGCTGCTTTTCTTTCCTGAGCAATTTCTGAGTTAGGTAAAATAAGGACAAGTATCTTTAATCAGTCTTTCAGGTAGTTTAGACAGTTTAGAACAGATAGAGAAAATAATTTACAAACAGAGTCTTCTCTACTTCACCTGGAACTAGGGACCACAGCCCCACAGTGGGAACATAAATTATTATCCTACCAAAAAGCCAGGGAATGAGTGAAGCAAGAGCACATCCACCATTTCCTAGCATTTTTAACTTGCCTCTTTCTGGATTGGTTTATTTCATCGGTTGCTGTAAACCTTTGACTATTTTTCAGCATTCTAACAATGTTGGTTCTGACAGTTTCTGCTTGATTTGTGAGGTTACTGTGGAGGAATAGGCAGTTGAAATTGTCGATTCAGCCACTTTGCAGACATTACTTCTCTAAACCATTTATCATTGTGTAATTTCCCTCTTAGTCCTTGGTAATTTTCTTATATATTTTTTTCTTTATTTAAAATTTCTTTATTGATGCAGGTATTACATATGTGTCCTGATTCCCCTATTAACCCCCACCTCCCATTCATGCTCCCACCTCTCTGTTGTCTGTGTCCATTGATTAGGCTTATATGCGTGCATATAAGTCCTTTGGTTGATCTCTCCCCTTTAACCCCATCATCCCCTACCTTCCCTGAGGTTTGACGTTCTGATTGATGTTTCAATGTCCCTGGATCTATTTTTGTTCACCAGTTTATGTTGTTCAATATATTTAAAAAATGAGTGAGATCATGTGATATTTATCTTTCTCTGCCTGGCTTATTTCACTTAGCATAATACTTTCCATCTCCATCCATGTTGTTGTAAATCGTAAGAACTCCTTTTTTTTTTTAACTGCAGCATGGTATTCCACTGTGTAGATGTATCACAGTTTTTTAGTCCATTCATCTGCTGATGGGCACTTAGGCTGTTTCCAAATCTTAGCTATGGTCAATTGTGCTGCTATGAACATAGAGGTGCATATAGCCTTTCTGATTCGTGTTTCTAGTTTTTTGGGATATATTCCCAGAAGTGGCATCACTGGGTCAAATGAGAGTTCCATTTTTAGTTTTTTGAGGAAACTCTATACTGTTCTCCACAGTGGCTGCACCTGTCTTCATTCCCACCAGCAATCCACAAGGGTTTCTTTTTCTCCGTATCTTTGCCAGCACTTGTCATTTGTTGATTTGTTGATAATAGCTATTCTGACAGGTGTGAGACTGTACCCCCATTGTTGTTTTGATTTGCATCTCTCTGATGATTAGTGACTTTGAGCAGGTTTTCAATATGTTTCCTGGCCTTCCTTCTGTCTTCTTTCGAAAAGCGTCTATTTAGATCAGTTGCCCATTTTTTTAAATTAGGAAGTTTATTTTCTTTTTGTTAAGATGCATGAGTTCCCTGTAAATGTTGGAGATTAAACTCTTATCATTGATATCATTGGCAAATATGTTCCACGCAGGAGGCTTTCTTGTTGTTTTATTGATGGTCTTTGTTGTGCAAAAGCTTTTTATTTTGATGTAGTCCCGTTTGTTTATTTTCTCTTTCGTTTCCATTGTGCTATGAGCAGTATCAGTGAAGAAATTGATTCAGCATATGTCAGAGATTTTGCTGCCTGTGGATTCCTCTAGTATTTTTATGGTTTCCTGTTGTATGTTTAAGTCCTTGTTCCATTTTGAGTTTATTTTTGTGTATGGCATAACTTGGTGGTCTAGTTTCATTTTTTTGCATATACTGTATCTGTCCAAATTTTCCAACACCATTTGTTGAAGACACTGTCGACTCGATTGTATGTTCATCCTCCTTTGTCAAATATTAATTGGACATAGTGGCTTGTATCAGTTTCTGGGTTCCTTATTTTATTTAATTGATATATATGTTTATTCTTGTGCCAGTACCAGGCAGTTTTGTGAACAATGGCTTTGTAATCCAGATTGAAATATGATATTGATATCCCACCTACTTTGTTCTTCTTTCACAGGATTGCTGTAAATATTCGGAGTCATTTTTTATTCCAGATGAATTTTAGGAAAGTTCTTTCTAGGTCTGTGAAATATGCCATTGGAATTTTAATGGGAAGTGCATTGAATTTATATATTGCTTTGGGTAGAATGGACATTTTGATTATGTTGATTATACGAATCCATGAACACAGTATGTTCTTCCATCTGTTTATATCTTCCTCTATCTCTTTTTTTTCAGTGTCCTGCAGTTTTCGCATATAGGTCCTTTATCTCCTTAGTTAAGTTTATAACTAGGTATATTAATTTTTTCTGTGTGATGGCAAATGGAATTTCTTTTCTAGTTTCTCTTTCTGTAAGTTCATTATTGGTATATAACAATGCCATAGATTTCTTGGCAATAATTTTGTATCCTGCTACCTTGCCGAATTCATTTATTAAGTCTAATAATTTTTTGATGGAGTCTTCAAGGTTTCCTATGTAAAGTATCATGTCATCTGCAAATAAGGACAGTTTAACTTCTTCTTTTCCAATTTGGATGCCTTTTATTTCTTCTTGTCGTCTGATTGCAATGTCTAGTACTTCCAGCATTATGTTGAACAGGAGTGGTGCAAATCGGCATCCCTGTCTTGTTCCTGTTCTTAGGGGAAATGATTTTGGTTTTTGCCCTTTGAGTATGATAATAGTTGTGAGTTTGTCATATATGGCTTTTATTATGTTAAGGTATGATCCTTCTATTCCCATCTTGCTGACAGTGTTTGTCAAGAAAGGGTGTTGGATTTTGTCAAATGCTTTTTTTGCATCAATTGATATGACTATGTGATTTTTATCTCTCAATTTGTTTATGTGATATATCACGTTTATTGATTTTCAAATATTATACTATCCTTGCATCCCCAAGGTAAATCCTACTTGGTCATGGTGTATGATCTTTCTGATGTACTGCTGGATCCGATTTGCTAAAATTTTGTTAAGGATTTTGGCATCTATGTTCATGAGGGATATTGGTCTGTAATTCTTTTTCATTGTGTTATCTTTATCTGGTTTTGGTATTAGGGTGATGCTGGATTCATAGAAGGAGCTTGGAAGTGTTCCTTCCTCTTGAATTTTCTGGAATAGCCTGAGGAGGATAGGTTTTAGTTCTTCCTTGAATTTTTGGTAAAACTTCCCTATGAAGCCATCTGTCCCTGGGTTTTGTTTGCTGGAAGCTCTTGGAGGACTGCTTCAATTTCTTCCATAGTTATCAGCCTATTTAAATTTTTAGAATCTTCCTGAGTAAGTTTTGGAAGGTTGTATTTTTCTAGGAATATGTCCATTTTCTCCTGGTTGACTAGTTTGTTAGAATAGAGTTGTTCATAGTATTTTTTAATAATCCCTTGTATTTTGTGGGGTTTGATGTTATTTCTCTTTCATTTCTCATTTTGTTTATTTGGGTCATCTCTCTTTGCTTCTTGGTGAGCCTGGCTAGAGTCTCAACAATCTTGTTTATCCTTTCAAAGAATAGCTCTTGGTTTCATTGATCTTTTGTACTGTTGTTGTTGTTGTTGTTTTTTTTTTTGGTCTCTATGTCATTCATTTTTGCTCTGATCTTTATTACTTCCTTCCTTCCGCTCACTGTGGGCTTTTATTGTTGCTCTCTTTCTAATTCTTTGAGTTGTGGAGTTAGATTATTTATTACCATTTTTTCTTTTTTTAAAATTAAATCTTTATTATTCAGATTATTACATTTGTTTCTCTTCCCCCCCCCTACAACTCCCCTCCACCCAGGTCCCACCCTTCCCTTTACCCTTACCTCCCTCATGTTGACCTCATCCATAGGTGTATGATTTTTGTCCAGTCTCTCCCTGTACACCACTCACCCCTTTTCCTCTGAGAATTATCAGTCCATTCCCTTTCTGTGCTCCTGATTCTATTATATTCGCCAGTTTATTCTGTTGATCAAATTTTTAATTCACTTAATTTTTAGATTCACTTGTTGATAGATATGTATTTGTTACTCATAATTTTTTATCTTTTACCTTTTTCTTCTTCCTCTTTACCTTTCAGCATTTCATATAATACTGGTTTGGTATTGATGAACTCCTTTAGCTTTTTCTTATCTGTGAAGCTCTTTATCTACCCTGCAATTCTGAATGATAGCTTTGCTGGATAGAGTATTCTTGGTTGTAGGTTCTTGCTATTCATCACGTTGAATATTTCTTGCCACTCCCATCTGGCCTGCATCGTTTCTGTTGAGAAATCAGCTGACAGTCATATGGATACTCTCTTGTAGGTAATGAACTGTTTTTCTCTTGCTGCTTTTAATATTCTCTCTTTGTCTTTTGCTCTTGGTATTTTAATTATGATGTGTCTTAGTGTAGTCCTCTTTGGATTCCTTTTATATGGGGTTCTGTGTGCTTCCTGGACTTGTAAGTCTATTTCTTTTACCAGATGTGGGAAGTTTTCATTCATTATTTCTTTAAATAGGTTTTCAGTATCTTGCTCTCTCTTTCTCTGGCACCCCCATAATTCTTCATTTTTGGATTCTTTTCTCTTCTTGCTTTTCCAGTTGAGTTTTTTTCTGATTCTTTATATTTCAATTTTTTTACTTGATTATTGCCTTTCTCTAAGTCTGCTGTTAGAACTCTGTATAATATTTTTTATTTCAGTCAGTGTATGTTTAATTTCTAGTTGGTCCTTTTTCATCTCTAGTTCATCCTTTTCCATCTCTAATTGGTTCTTTTTCATCTCCAGTTGGTTCTTTTTCATCTTCTCTTGGGTCTCGCTAACTTTATCCAACTTTTCTAGGATGTTCTTGAAAAACCTTGTAGGCGTGGTTTTGAACTCTATATCCAGTCCTTTGTTTTCCTCCATTTCTTTTGTTTGTGATCCCTTCCCTTGTCTTGGCATTTTCACTATGCCAGGAGAACTTCTGTGTTGGATTCAGCCTTATGATACAAGACTTGTAAAATTGCAAAAGCCTCTCTGTTGAGCTTGGGATGGGTGGAGTCTCAGGGCTTAATGGATGGCCTTGCCTTCCAATTGGCCCTGCCCTCCACAGCCCCTGAGTCTCACATGACTGGGTAATCGCTGGAATGGTCCCTGTGTGTGCATGCACTCCTCGCAGTGCCTCTAGACTGCTGCCCCTCTGACTCCCCTGTGCTCCGGGACCATATGAGTCTGGGTCCCCAGGGTTTCGCCTGAAACTGGAGTTTACTGGGGTTAGGAGTGGCACAGTGGGGAGGGTCTGTCTCCCGCCCAACTGTGAAAGCCACCGGCACAATCGGCAGTCGGTCCTCTGCGTGCAGTACCATGCGCACCACTAGACTTCTGATCTTTTGCGACTCCCCTAAATTTCCGTGCACTTCTCCCTTTTCACAGTCCAAACTCTCCTCGTATGAGTTTCGGCTGGATCTGGGGTTTAGTCTCGTAGAATAAGGGGTTCAATGCCATTGGGAGTCTCTGTCTCCCTCTCGCCAGCGAAAGCCAGCCAGGTTCTCTGGCAACCCCTCTCTCCACAAGTGCGTCTCAGTACCTCAGCTTTTTGCAGCTCCTCTGGGTCTCTGTGAGCCCCTCTCTTTCCTTCTAGTTGTAGTATTTCCACTCAGCCAGCTTTCCTGTGGTTCTGGATGATGTCCGTTCTGTCTTTTAGTTGTAGTTTTGAAATTGTTGTGTGATGCAGCAGTGTAGGTGTTTACCTATGCCGCCATCTTGGATTCTCCCCATTTTTTCTTGTTTTTTGAGGTAGACCTGTAGAGCTATGAATGTCTCTCTCAGGACTGCTTTCATTGTGTCCCGTAGCATTTGCATTGTTGTGTTTTTATTGTCATTAGTCTCCAAGATGTTTTTAATTTCTTCTTTGATCTCATTGATAAACCAATCATTGTTTAATAGTATGTTATTCAGCATTGTTTAATAGCATGTTTGAATTTTTTGGAATGTTTTTATTGTAGTTTATTTCTCATATTATGCAATTGTGGTCTGAGAAAGTACTTGATATGATTTCAATCGTTTTGAATTTGGGGAGACTTTGCTTGTGACCTAATATATGGTTTATTTTTGAAAATGTTGCATGTGCACTTGAGAAGAATGTATATTCCATGGCTTTGGGTCAAATGCTCTGAAGATGTCAATTATGTCCATCTGATCTAGTGAGTCATTTAGAATTCCTGTTTCTTTGCTGATTTTTTGTCCAGAGGATTTATCCAGTGATGTCAGTGGTGTATTGAAGTCCCCTACTATGATTGTATTGTTGCTGATCTCTCCCTTGATATCTTCCAGGAGTTTTTTTTTTTAAATGTATTTGGGTGCTCCTGCATTTGCATTGTGTGTGTATATGTTTATCAGAGTTATGTCCTCTTATTTTATTGATCCCTTTATTATTATAAAGTGGCCTTCCTTATCTCTTGTTATGACCTTTACTTTGAAGTCTATTTTGTCTGTTATTAGTACTGCTACCCTAGCTTTTTTTTTTTTCATTTCCATTTTCCTGAAAATTGTTTTTCCATCCTTCACTTTCATTCTGCATGAATCCCTTTTTCTGAGGTGGGTCTCTTGTAGAAAGCATATATATGTGTCATGTTTTTTTTATCCATTTAGCCACTCCTTGTCTTTTGATTGGAGCATTTAATCTGTCTATGTTTAAAGTTGTTATTGAAAGGTACTCATTTGTAACCATTTTTAATTTTTTGTCTGTGTTTCTTTTTATCTTTTTATCTTTTTATTCCTTCTTTTTACACCAGTCCCTTTAGCATTTCTTGCATTGCTGGCTTGGTAGTGATAAACTCCCTTGGCTTTTTTTTGTCTGTGAAGCTCCTTATTTCCACTTCAATTTTGAATGATAACCTTGGATTCAGTCCCTTGGTTTGCATCACTTTGTAAATTTCCTTCCATTCTTTTCTGGCCTGATGTGTTTCTGTTGAGAAATCATTTGATAATCTAATGGGAATTCCCTTGTATGTAACTTTCTGTCTCTCTCTTGCAGCCTTTAAGAGTCTCTCTTTATCCTGAATATTTGCCATCATATTTATAATGTATCTCGGTGTGGGTCTTTTCAGGTTCATCCTATTTGGGACTCTCTGTGCTTGTGTCACTTTTTCGGAAAGATTTCTGACATTATTTCTTTAAATAGTTCTAATCCTTGTTCCTCTTCCTGTTGTTCTGGCACCCCTATTATTCATATGTTGCTTTGTTTCATGTTGTCCCATAGCTCCCTTAAGATCTCCTGTCTTTTAATTTTTTTCTCTAGTTGCAATTCAGTTTGACTGTGTTTTGCTTCCTTGTCTTCTAGTTCGCTAATTCGGTCCTCCGCTTCTCCTAGTCTACTGTTGAAACTTTCCATGGTCTTTTTTATTGCAGCTATATCACTCTTCATTTCTTCTTGATTCTTACATAAGTTGTTGATTTTTTTTTCATCCATTTCTTCTTGATTCTTACATAGGTGCTGAGGAACCTTGGACAGGGGCAGGTTGCCGGAAGGCTGTTACTCCTTGTACAGGTGTGGGTTGCTCATGCAAGTGCTTCTCCTTGGACATGGGGCAGTCTGCTCATGCAGCTGCTGCTCCTCGCGTGGCAGAGAGCTGCTTGTGCTGTTGATGCTCCTTGGACAGGGACGGGCCACTCACCTTGCTCCTTCTCATCAGACAGGTGCAGGCTGCGTGTGTGTACTGCTCCTTGGACCAGTGTGGACTGCACAGGGCTGTTGCTCCTTGGACGTGGGCATGCTGCTTATGTGGCTGCTGCTCTTCAGAAGGGAATGGATCCTTCACACAGCTGCTGCTCCTTGGATGTGGGCAGGTTGCTCACATAGCTGCTCTTCCTTGGATGAGGTCAGGTGGTTAATGCTGCTGCTACTCCTTGGAAAGGGATGGTCTACTCACACAGCTGCTGCTCCTCAGAAGGCACGTGGCTGCTTGTGTGGGTACAGGGTGTGGGCTGCACAAAGCTGCTGCTCCTCAGAAGGGGGCCAGATGCATGGGGCTGCTGCTCCTCAGTAGTGGATGAGTTGCTCAAGTGGCTGCTGCTCCTTGGATGGGGCAAGCTGATCACATGGTATCTGCTCCTCAGATGGGAGAATTGGCTGCCTACACAGCTGCTGCTCCTTGGACAGGACTGGGCTGCTCATGTGTCTGCTTTTCACGTGATTTTAGTGCCCTGGATGGATTGCAGGTTAGTTATAAGAAGATGTAACTCGGAAACAGCCAGATTAAAGAGATGCAAGTTGTGGGAAAGGGTGGGAAGTGTTCAAGTTCTCTCCAGGCTGGTCACTCTCCACCAACCTCCTAGTCTTCATCTACTTGGAAACTCTATGGGTGTTTCTTGTTGCTCTCATCCTAATTGTTTAAGTTGCAGGGTTAGATAATTATTCTTTTTTTTTTTTTTTTGCAGTAGGTCTATAGAACTATAAACTTTCCTCTCAGGACTGCTTTCACTGTGTCCCATAGATTTTTGGATGTTGTATTTTCATTGTAATTTGTTTTCAGGATGTTTTAAATTTCTTCTTCAATGTCTTTGGTAACCCAATGTTTGTTTAATAGCATGCTATTCCACCTCCAAGTGTTTGATTTTTTTATTGTTTTTATTGTAGTTTATTTCTAATATTATGCCATTGTGGTCTGAAAAGATGCTTGATATGATTTCAATCTTCTTGAATTTGGAGAGACTTTGCTTATGACCCAATATGTGGCCTATCTTTGAAAATGTCCCATGTGCACTTGAGAAAAATGTATATTTTATATCTTTGAGGTAAAATTTTCTGAAAATGTCGATTAAGTCCATCTGATCTAGTGAGTCATTTAAGATTGCTGTTTCTTTGCTGAATTTTTCCCCAGAGGATTTATCCAGTGATATCAGTGGGTTATTAAATTCCCCTGCTATGATTGTACTGTTATTGATCTCCCCCTTGATTTTTTTCTAGATTTTTTAAAATGTATTTGGGAGCCCCTGTATTGGGTACATATATGTTTACCAGACTTATATCTTCTTTTTGTATTGATCCCTTTAGTATTATGAAGTGGCCTTCCTTATCTTTTGTTATGGATTTCACTTTTGCAGTCTATTTTGTCCCATATAAGTATTGTTACCCCAGCTTTTTTTTTTCTTTCATTTCCATTTGCCTGGAAGATATTTTTCTATCCCTTCACTCTCAGTCCGTGTGTGTCCCTTGTTCTGAGGTGGGTCTCCTGCAGAGAGCATATATATGGGTTATGGATTACGTTTTCTTATCCATTCAGACACTCAATGTTGTTGATTGGAACAGTCAGTCCATTTATGTTCAATGTTAATATTGATCAGTACTTATTTGTAGCCATTTTTATTTTTTTGTGCCTGTGTTCCTTCTTCCATTTTTATTTCTTCTTTTTTACAACAGTCCCTTTAGCATTTCTTGCATTGCTGGCTTGGTAGTGATATATTTTGTTAAGCTTTTTTTTTTTTTTTGTCTGTGAAGCTCCTGATTTCCACTTCAATTTTGAATGATAACCTTGATGGATAAAGTATTCTTGGACTCAGTCCTTGCCCTGCATCACATTGTATACTTCCTTCCATTCCTTTCTATCCTGATGTGTTTCTGTTGAGAAATAATTTGCTAATCTAATAGGAGATCCCTTGTAGGTAACTTTCTGTCTCTATCTTGCAGGCTTTAAGATTCTCTCTTTGTTATTAATGTTTACCATTGTAATTACAATGTGTCTTGGTGTGGGTCTTTTTGGTTTCATCTTGTTTGGGACTCTTTGTGCTTGTGTGACTTTCTTCTTCCCCAAATCAGAGAAATTTTCTGACATTATTTCTTCAAGTAGATTTTCTAACACTTGCTCTTCTTCTTGTTGTCCTAGCATCCCTATTTTTACGTATGTTGTGTTGTTTCATGTTGTCCCAAGGCACCCTTAGGTTGTCCTCTTGCCTTTTAATTTTTTTTCTCCAATTGTCATTCATATTCAATGTGTTTTGCTGCCCTGTATTCTAATTCACTAATTTGATCCTCTGCCTCTTCTAGTCTACTGTTGAAACCTTCTGTAGTCTTTTTTATTGTAGCTATATAACTCTATTTCCTCTTGATTCTTTCATAAGTTGTTGATTTTCTCATCCATCTGGGTTATGAACTGTATGACCCTTATTTTGAATCCTTTTTTGACAAATTGCATTCCACCATTTCATTTAGTTCCTTTTCTGGCAATTCCTCTTTTTCTTTCCTTTGGGGATTATTTCTTTGTCTCCTCATTTTTGCTCTCACCAAAGATCTAGGTGTTGAGTCATACTGGGCCTGTGACTGCAGTGGCAGGCTTGGTGGCAGATCACACATGGTTACCTGGGCTGGGGTTGATGCATTAGGCTTGGCAGCAATTTGCATGATTGCGGCACCCGGGGTTGCTGTGTGAGGCACTTGGTGTTGCTGCATAGGGCTTGGCTGCTCATACTCATTTGCAGTGCCTGGGGTTGCTGTGTTGGGCTTGGTGGCAGATAGCATCAAGGGTTGCTGTGTGAGGCATCTGGAGTGCTGAGTAGGGCTTGGCTGCTTGTGCTCAGTTGCAGAGTGCAGTTTGCCGAGTCAGACTTGGTAGTGGCTAACACAGTTGTGGGGTCTGGGTTGCTGCCTAAGGCTTGGCTCTTTGTGCACAGAAGGGGCACCCCGGGGTTGCTGCAAGGGCTTGACTCTCAGTGTTGCTGCCTAAGGCTTGGCTGTTTGCATGCTGTTGAGATACCTGGGGTAAACCGTCTGGCTTGCAGGAGGGGAGCATGCTCTAGAACTCACAGGAGCCCATGGCTAGGCAGGCTGGCATCTCAGTGTTTGTGTTTCTACAGCCAAGGCAGAAGGTCCCTGGCTGGAGTAGCTGTAAGGTCCCCGATGGTGCCTGGGAGCACTCTGGGTGAAGGTGAGGCAGGGATCCCAGTCATAGAAACTCTTCCCTTCAAGATGGCACAGCTTCTGTGGCATAGTCAGCTTCTCTGAGAGAGACTGCAGTGGTAGCAGAGGCTGCCTGTCTAGGGAGCCTATTCCGCCAGCCCCCCAAAGTCCTTCAGAATCTAACTGTCCCTCACTCTCTCTCTCACACTCACACACACACACACACACACACACACACACACACACACACACACCACATGTCCATGCACTCCCCTTTCACTCCCTCAACTCACGCTCTCTTCCTCACTGCTGTCTCACTGTCCGTCCGCCATCTTCTTTCCTGCCCTGTGCTTCCAAGACTCAAGAATGTGTTTTTTTTTTAGCAGAGCTGAAGGCCCCCTTTTGGTAAGAGAGCACCAGTTTGCATAATTATGTTTGTAGTCTTCTCCAGCAGCCTGTGTGGTAGGAACAGAGAATGTGGACAGAATTGTGTTTTCTTAATAATCTGAAATGATGGATCCATGTGAGGATGTTTACAAGATAGTGGTCAAAATACTGGACCTGAACTAATTGGGAAGAAGTTGGAATAGAGAGAAGGTTTAAGAGATAAGGAAAAAGTAGACTGAACTCTATGAGAGCAAAGATTGTGCTTGTTTTATTCAAAGCTGTATATTCAGTACTTAACACCATGCCTGGTGTTTGGTAGATGCCTCCTAAATATTGAATGAATGAATGAGTGAATGAATGAATGAATGAATGAATGAATGAATGGGTTAAGTTGTTGGAAGTCTCAGTGAAGTTGAAGTTGTAGGGGTTGAAGTTAAGATTTCAGTAATATAGCAATTCTGGAGAATAATAAGGTCCATTTGTGACCCTGATAGTAGGTGACTGGAGCAGAAAAGTAGATCATCAGAGGTGAGTAGGCCAAAGAAATGACAAGCCAGGGATTTAGAATGGGGTTTTCACATGGATTTGAAGTGACCCTGGACTTGACCAGTCTAGTAGGAGTAGAAAGAAAACTGTATGAAAGGGGGTGACTGAGAGGTTCAGCAATTACTGTCTGGAAAGTACAGTGGGGAGTAAAAAAGGGATCCCCTACACCTACAGATGCAGAAGTATTTGTAGAGGGAACAAATATGTCTGAGGAGAGGCCCACAGGTGAAGTGGGATTCTTAGAACAAAGTATGGTTTCAATTAAGGAAGGTGTTGGCAGGGAGAACTTTCTGCTTGGGTTATAGGGGTATTTACTAGTCCCCCAAATTGGGGTTCCAATGGGCACAATTTTAAAAAGTTGGAGGGGAAGGGAGTGGTGGGAGGTTGAGTAGCAGAGGAGAAGCTTGGAGTAGTATGAATTAAGTACAGAGAAAAGAGATGGCCAGAGGAGTTCATATCTAGGATGGTGACTCCTAGATAACAGACTCCTATTGGTCCTGGTCCCCAATGCTGCCAAGTGAACTAATCTCAGCAGCAGTCCCAATGGCCTCTCAACTACATGAGGACCAACCTGGTGTCTATATATGTCACTATTAAACTCTCAGCACCTAGATTGAGTTAGGCATGTAGAAGGAGCTCATTACTTTCTTACTGAATGGATGAATAAAAGAAATAGATAGAAGAGCACACAGTATCTGGTCCATTATAAGTGCTTGATAGACTGCTAGTGTTTGAAAGATGCTAGTATTATTCCTGGGATTTTATGATGGATTGACTTATCCATTTGCATATGCGACATGCTCTTGGAAAAGGTTTATTAATGGGCATTAATAAGGGTTGTGAAACACCAAATCCAACTAAGGCTACTGGCATGTACCCTGAATGGTGACAACAATTTAAGAAAGCTATAAACTTAATCAAACCAACTATATGAGGAGTGGAAATCAGAAAGTAAGAATTTGTTAGTATTTAACCTGAACTGCTCCTGAAGATAAGACACCTGTGATGGACACTGAACTCTGTTGTCCAGATCCCCCTTCAAGGGTGGACTTGTCGGCCCAGCAGCCAGGAGTGCTGTCAGCAAAGAACCTTCTTTAGCTATCAGCGCCTTCTGGGATTGTCTCAGCTGGAAAGAGTCACCTCACCCAAGGTTAGGCACTTAATGGAGTGGCCTACAGCCATTCACTGACTGAAACAGGGGTACAAAAGCCTGCCTTTGGCCCAGTGCAGAACAATTCTGATGGGTCATTTTAAAGCCAAAGCTTGCCATTGAGTCAGCCAAGGCTTTGTGGTGTCTGCATTGCTGTCATTTTCTCCCGCCTAAGCCTGTTTCCTTCCCTTTTCTCCCATAGATTTCGATCCCTGGGGCATTCCCTAAGAAACACCTTGCACACTAAACTTCATCACAGAGCCTGATTCCTGGGAACCCAACCTGCAACAATACTTTGATACATAGCTCACAGACTCAAAAATGCTTCCAGTGGCCTGGCAGGTATATAAATGAATTAAACTGGTTGGGTTTAACATAGCAGGGAGTGGTGGAGAACTAGATAAATTGCAGAGGTTGTGCTACATCTAGATTTTTAAGAATTAAAAAAAAAACCCACTGTGTACAACAGAAAATGTGTGTAAGCTCAGTTTAGCCCATAGGCTTCATATTTATGACCTGTACTCTCTCTTTGGTTAATTAATAGGCCAGCCCCAGCCCTTGATAAGTCTTTTGAGTTTGGTCACTGTGAGTTAGACCTTAAAAGCTTCTCCAACTCACGGTGTGGTAACAGAAGGAGGCTCTTACCCTGCCATAGTGAACACTGGAGCCTGACCTCTCACAGAGGTATTACTTGTATAAGGCCGACCTTGAGCCAGCCTCCTTGTCTGACCCTTATCTTAATTCTTAACACCTGTTCTTGTCTGAGAGTAGCTCTGGCAGCTCTCCCTTCCCCTGTAAGCTTTCTAGGTTGTTTCCAACTCTGTTGTGTCTTTTGGGAAGAGCAGCCTAATGGTGTCTGGAAACATGAGCTAGCACAGGGCCTAGGGAGACAAGGATGATGGCTGTAAGGCCTTAGAGGTCTGGGCCTGTTTGGAACAAAAAACAAATCTCCTTTTGGATAGAAGTTGACCCTTGAATGTAACTACATTCAAGGATCTACTTGAGGGATGGAAGTGATCTGGGCTGTATCTGGTCTATGTTTTTGCTCCCAGCCCCAAATCACATTGGATTGTCATACTGGGTGGTTTTATTGAGCCAGCAAACAAAGGGGGAGTGTAGTCCTGAACACAGTTGCTAAGGCAACCTCCTCCCCTCAGGAGCCTAACTGCTGTCCACTTCACCAGAGCCCCTTGTTGCCTCCATGAGCAGTTGAACTCAAATCCTCAAAATGAAGTCTTCAAACACAGATTTGGCTGAGGTTCCTGGCTCAGTGTGCCATGTTTCTGCAAGACATCATGTCCCACATGTCTGTTTTGGGCTCTCAGGGGTTTATAAGAATGAGATTACATGTGTGGGCCCCATATTTGTGTGGTCAGTAAAACATGCTCATGAGCTGGGCTTTGTATCTGAATAACACTTGCTACTATGAAAACAAAGGATGAAACAGAAAATGATTTTAACAGAAGTTGTTTATTTTGAGAAGACACAAACAGCTCTAGCTATATAAAGGATGCAAATGAATTCATGGCAGCAAACCAGTAAGGAATGATTTTGTTTAAAAAGAAAAGAAATACTACAAAAGCCATTTGTAATATCATTCACAGAGGGTTCCCTTCCATTTTGTGTTGGAATTCTTGAAAGACAGGGATTCTGATATTTATTAGTTTCTGTTGCTTCTTGGTGGACACATTCTCATTACTGCCTTCCAGTTTAGGATATTGGTATGTAAATTCTACTCTCCCTTGTTTTTCTTAAGTGCATTGTTGGCACCCAATAAGCATTGAACCATGAGAGCTAACTTCACAAAAGTCCATCTCTTGACTATGCATAGTAGGACTAGCCAATACTTCTTCCTCATTTTGTTTTTAGCAAGTGTGATACTTTTTGCTGCCTTAGACTCCCAGGTACAAGCCTGTTTCCTTTCCTAAGTCTGAAAATCCTAAACACAAGACAGAAAGAAACTGTTTCATGGGTGCTTTCAAATTAGGAAATCCTGAAAGTAACTTGTGTCTGACTTTTTAAAATTTAGATTTCAGTAAGTGGGTATATCCCCGGATTCAAATGACAAAAAGCAAGCTAAAGCACCTATAAAACAATTTGCTTAGATAGGAAAATCTGCAGCCTGAGAAGCATGTCTGAGTCCTTAATGAATGATAGTCATAGCTCTCTGAAAGTTGGCCTGTCCAGAATTGTCACAGAGGAATTTCTTTAAATGATTTCTTGGAAGAGGTGAGCACAAGTAAGTAGAAAAAAAAAACAATGAGAAAAGGGAGATGCCTCAAGGGCTCCCACAATCCCCTTCTCCTTCACCAGCCCATCAGACTTGGATCTGGACCAGAGAACTGCTGTGAGCACTGGATAGGGTGTATGTGCATGTGTGTAAGAGATACACATTAGAGAATGTGACTTCGCAGTCCACGTGGAGAAACCATGCTTGTACACACAGGTACACACCTTCCCATTCACTTTCATCTCCCCAAGTTTATACAAGCAAATATTAAAATGTGACTCTGAGCTTTAGACCCGCAATTAATAGAATTAGAGATAGAGATGGGGAAAGATGGAGAGAGATGTGAATAAGCTTTAAGGAATCCTTTTAGAGATTCAGGAAGCAGGAGGTGGTAGTCTGTTGAATGCCTCTTGGTTGTAGTGCTTCCCAGGGCATTCCAACGAGTCCATTCCCAGAAGCTGGGGCCCAGGAGACAGGAGATTTGACCAGAAAAAGAAAACAAAACTGGCGGGGGGGGGGCACAGAATACCTATGTAATTCATGGTTTGTCTTGCTGGGGCTGAGTCTAGAACAGGTCCAAATCACATTAGAAAATAGACACATACTTCCCTGTTCTGTTAATTAAACTTTGGGACATTAAAACACAGGTCAGGGGAGATGACCGGATAGAAAACATTGTTCTATTCACTTACCTCCCAGCCTACAAAAGAAAAAGAAAAAGAAAATGGATACATGGACATTTTGGATTTTAAAGCCAGCTATTGGGACCAAATCAAGAGCTGGTAATTTCCCTAGAAAGTTGTAGACTGGACTGGAATCTCATGGCCTGGGCCACCAGACTCTCTAGAGACAACCCTAAACTCATGATGGCAGTATGAGGCAGAGTAGGACTGATGAACCATAGTTTGGAGTTAATGATGGGACAAAAGAAATAAGAAATCTCAGAAATATTTTCTTCCCTGCCAGCTTGCCCTAAACTTAAGGAAGCAGAGATACATTGGATAATCAGGATAGTAGGGCTGGAGAAAACAATGAGGGTTCCTATACCGAGATAGTCAGTAAAAAAAGAGATACAGATAGATGATAGATAGATAGATAGATAGATAGATAGATAGATAGATAGATAGGTGGAGGGAGAGACAGAGAAGTCATAAAGGGCACCCTACTGAAAATAATGGTTGGCATATACAGCTCCTTTCCACCCACTTCTGTGTACACTTGTGAGCCATATTATCCAGTACACAGTCCAGTGATCACATAAGGTGGGTCACAGAAGATGGTCTGAGTCAGGGCTCAGCAAACTATGACAAGTGGGCCAAATCTAGCCACTGGCTTTATATGGTCCAATAGCTAATAATGATATTTACATTTTTAAGGTGTAAACACACCATTTGAAAGATCAAACAAACAACAAGAAAGGAAGAATTTGTTACTGAGGTCATATGTGGCCCATAAAGCTTATAATAGTTACCATCTGGCCCTTTACAGAAAAGTTTGTCAACCCCTGGTCTGGATGATAGGGAAAATACCACCATTCTCTAAGCATTTCTGAAAAGACAAACCAGACAAGATCCAGGGAAAAAAGGGAACAATCTGTAGGTGGAAATATCGTTAAATACTACTCCATATCACTAAGATAGGCCTAAAGGATCACTGCCTGAAACTTCACAGAATAATGAGGTTATGCATGAACTCTAGAGGGAAACCCAAGAATAGCCAAGGAGATGGTCACAGTAATGAGCACTAAGCAAAGAATGTTATGGAAAAGAGACTGCATGCAGCACTTAGTGTTGATTAGGAAATTCTGTTATTGTTTGATAAGATGGTGACAGAGTTTGAGCCCAGGGGTTAACAAAATATCAAGCTAGGTAAAGTTTTTAGAGCACAACTAAGTAGCTCATGAGCATCTAAGTCTGAAAAAATCTCACAAAGTTTAAGAAGGGAAGAATAAAGTAGATTCTAGGAAAGCCTATATTGACTTGCCCTACTTTAAATAAACAGTTCACACTTAAAAAAGTATAGGCCTTTAGGAAACATTAACCAGAGGATTCTCATTTTTCAAAAGAAATCACCAAAAGATTCCCTTACACAGGAAGCTTTTCTTCTAAAATACGGAATTTTATCCAAAACAATTTTTCAAACAACTTTGAAGGAAAACATCCATTGTACAAAGTAGAGCACATATACTGAATTTGGAAGCAATTACTATTTCTAAACTGAAAATCAAATCTGTCTTTGGATCCATGAACTAAAGAACTCTATCATTTTCATTAAAGTATATACCTTATTTCACTGAAATATCTGGGAAATTCATGTGTCATAAAAGTAGAAGCCAGCTGTGGGTCTTCTATAAGTGTCATACTTTAAATGGAAAAATACTGGACCCATAAAGAGGAGACCTGAGATTGAGGCTGGGTCATACCACTGTGTGACATTGTTTAAGTTATTTAACCTTTCTGGACCTCAGTTCCTCATATGTAAAATGAGAAATTGGTTCCATTCAGCCCAATTATTCCATGACTACAGATAAATATAGAAATAAGATAAATACAATGATCTAGAAATAAAAAATATTCCCCAAAGTAAGTTTTGGAGTCAGTAGAAAAAAAGTAGCAATGAAATATAATAAAAAGAATAAAATTTTAACTACTAGCCAGAGTAAATGTATCTTGTTTAAAAATTAATGAAAAGATTTGCAATTTACAATTGATCAGGAGAGATAAGAACATACATATTGATATTTCTTCACCATCATACATACAGAGGAGGAAATGAGTTTGGGGTGACTTGTATAATGAGCATGATGCTCTGTTAGCATGCATAACATTTTATAAAATCGGACATTAAAAAAAGTTTAACATCATCTAAGGAATAAATTTCTATAAAGCTTGGGACTAAGGAGAGATTGAGAGGGGTTAACTGTTTCAGTTCATATTTTGTTTGAGGATTTGTTGATACTATTTAGGCAAAATCTTAAAATCAAATATACTTCTGCCAGAGCTCTTCTAGAGAATTAGCAATACCAAACAAATATAACATCTTTTCCTTTTCCTTATTTGTGAATTTAAAGCATTTAAGTAAAAAACAGGCCAGATATGCTGGCTAAGTTAAATAAAATATTTTTGCAGGTTGAGCAAGTAGTTGATTTGATCGAATAATTTCTTAACACTAAGCAACACACACCTGACCAACATGACAAAATATATCACTTAGCCAGAGACTGATTACTCTACTAGTTAATGATAGCATAAATGATGGGGAGGTTGGAATCATTGGAGAGTCATGGCTACAGTGATTCAGGGGCTTGAAGAAGTAACATCACTGGGATAGCTGCACACACACACACACACACACACACACACACACATCCCAGGGCTGCTGCTGGTCCTGGGATCATGCTTTGATAACCACATGTTTAAATCTGGGGTTTTACTGAACAAAGTATATACCTATTTCACACAAACAATTACTTATGCAAATTCTTTTTTCCTAAACATATGAAAAGCATCTCAAATCTGTGTCTATAAACAATTTACTATTCTATTCCTCTATAAATCTGTTTCCAAGTATTCTAAAACTATTTCTTTAATGTCATTGTTTAAATAATTAGATTTTTTTGTTGCCCTTTGAGAAAAGTAGCTCTTTGTACCTTGTTTCCCCTCTTTTGTCCTTTTAAATCCTTAATCACTTATAGCTGAAATACACACAAAGGCTTTGGAGGGACTGGGTGCTGTGGTGTATACCTCTGGTCTCATTCTCACACCAAGCTGAAGTGATAGCACAAAACAGATGGCAGGGAGCAGAGGCTTGTGTTCATTAAGTTGTACCTCTAATAAGTTTAATAATCACCACCAATACTGGACGACTGACATTGATCAGATAATATTGGACAGTTTCACCTTTCACAAACAGGACACATCTTCACAAACTTTTGTTTTTACTCAAATGATAAATAGTATTAATTCTACTTGTGAGAAAATGTGAATGTACAATATGAATTAGCTAGGCCTTTTCAGTGGCGTTTGGTAGTATTTCTGATAGACTCTTGGTAGGAGCCATATTGAACAACACTGGGTATCAGGATGATTGAATAGATTACAAGTAATTTACTAAAATAATACCAGGAGATTAAGGTATTTCTTATAGTCTGGAGTTAGCTGTCAAGTAATTTGGCCTTTTGATGGTGAAAAAGAAAACACCCCATCACTTCTGCAACTAATTGATGCCTAAAATTCTACAGTAGAATTTCATTCCTTTGGCATAAGGCTTTCCCCCTATTAAACAGCAAATGACCTTCAAAAGAGGTAGCATTAAGCCTTATAACCCCAAAGTAAAGAAATATATTCCTTTTCTGAGAGAATGCTTTTCTTAACTAGGAAGAGCACAAACTAGGAGGCACTCAGAAGAGTTGGTACTGGAAAGCAAGGTCTATGGAGAATGGAGCAAAAAAAGACTGAGGATTCCAATGACAGACCTCCAACTCATTCACTGTTTTGCTAATGGGCTATCCTGTCAGCATCCCTTACTAAAATGAGCACTAACTTGCCACTTGGAGCAAATTACTTAGAAAGCAACCATGTTTTCTAATAATAATGAAGATTCTTTTATGGATAAGTATACAAAGGTTTATAGCAGTGAAAAACAGATAGCAATCAAGACATCTGATATAACAACAGGTAGTGAGTTACCTCCCAAATCAGAAGAACCATGTTTATTCATTGGAAGAAGATAAACTGATAATACTTTATGGAGTGCAAATTGCAGGGCCAGGATGAGGGTAAGGCACTTGCCCAGCCCTGAGAGTGGGTACCTCCTTAAATTTTGTGCCCCAGGCACCTCAGTCACCTCACTCTAGTCCTGGTCCTGGCAAATCATATTAAAGTGAAAGGTCATCACTGTGTTACAGACCTGGTGATAATGAAAGGCTGCAATGGTGAGGAAAAGAGCACTGACCATGAACTCGTCTTTTTAGTGAATAGTTCATTTATGAGGAAGAGGGCAGGTGCTTGGCCAGATATGCTCAGACAGATGATACAGTGAGATAGCAATCCAATCCATGTTGTCTAGACTATAGAGAGTTAGAATGGATGTCTGGTAAAATGCTTGTGGATTCTCATCTGTCTTTGCATATTCAATGTGATGTCTCCAGATCAACTGGTAAATTTGTGGTCATTAAGCTAAAATGAATTAATTTGCTGCCTTATTCTTGCCTCCTTCAAGGGCAGGCTGTTAGCTAGGGAAGCAATTTACAGAGGTTACAGTTAAGGGATAAGTTGAGGCCAGGTGGAAGTTCCAGGAGAGAGACTGAAGCAATCAAAGGAGAAGAGACACCAGTGAAGCTTCCTGTTATGTTGAGAATGACTTGCTCTCTATCCTCAACATCCATACCACAAATAAGTACAAAGCACTTTTAGCTACCAACTAACCACTCCTGGGGATGACTTCCTGCTCTCCTCACTGGACTGAAGTCAGTCTAGCAGAGCCACCTGTTGTTTATTAGTTGGAATCAGAGGAAACAAAGGGATAAAAACAACTTGAATTGTTAGCTGACCTCCTAGGGCCAACTTCATATCACTTCTTCTGTATTCCGCCATCAAAAATGGCTATTATTATTTTTCACACTAGTAATAGTGGCAGTACTAGGTTCTCTTGAAAGCCTTTCTGGAAGGGCTTTCAGCCTCTTTTCTCCAGTTTCAGCAGAGTAGGTGCAGAAGGTAGCAAACACTGTGGTTTGTGCCGAGGTGGGAGATAGCGTTGGTGTTACGATAATCAAGTGGGGAGGAGAGAGGTTGAGTGTTAGGAATAGGAAAGATGTTCAGTGTTCTGTTCATTGATTATTGTTAGAAATAGTACAGTTTGATTGTTTTGGAATTAGGTCCACCTGTTGTAAAGCATTAAGTAAATATTTGCAGTTCTCAATGTTACCTCTGACCATAAAATCTTTGCCCCAAATGCTCTTGTGCTAATGGGAACACCACTGAGCATCTGAGGGCCACTGTGATGTAGAAGATGTTCTAAAAAAATCCAGGCATACAGATTATTGTAGAGGAAAGTAAGACTCAGGGTAATTGGAAAATATAAAGGTATCACTGCATTTAGCTTAGAATCTTTTGGGGAATCCACTAGAGATATCAAGTTAAGGGGAGAGGCAAAACCCACTAGAAGTAGCAAACAAGATGCTTCCAGAAAAATCAGCAGAACTAACAAGTCCTAAACGATGTGAATCTCATACTTGGCTTTAGAGTTCAGCTATTCATAATGGTTCTTAAGAAGGCCCTGGCTGTTCCTTACCGTTGTTAGGCAAAAGCACAAACTCTCCTTCATTTCCCTACAGAGCAAGATGTTTTGCATCTTTTGGAATTCTGAGACTGGGACAGACAAATGTGGCATTCATATATAAATTGAGGCCAGTAATGAATCTATTTTATTTCCAGTAAAACCCCTGAAATTTGGGCAGGTCATTCTGTTATGTTGAGAATGACTTGCTCTCTATCTTCAACATCCATACCACAAACCAAATAGTTTAAATTCTTTACAAAGCGTCTGGGATTTGGTTGTTTATTATATTACATAGTTTTGGTCTAAATCAGAGGAAAGTGCTGATTGCAAGGGAGTGGGTGGGTCTGGCCTGTACTCAGAAGTCTAGAATTCAAAACTGTACCAACCAAGCGCCTAGGCCCAGGGCTTCTGTGTGAGAGGCTTAAGTCTTTTCATCACACAGTGTGGTTTTTCAGCTGCTCTGTTCTCTGGAGTGTGGGCAGTTGTGCTAAGAGTTTGCTTCTTATTTTTGAGCAACATGATCTATCTAAATCAAGATCTGCTTATCTCTGGGGTAGTTTCTGCATCCTCAAGGAAGTTGATCAGTGAATCTGTTGTGGGTGAAGAAGTAAAGGGTAAGGAAACCCTCTTTGGGAAACAGACTACTATTTCATTTGACTTCTTTTCCCCTCCTTGGACAGTAGACAAATACCTCTCCATTATTGCTCAACCAGTTTTCTTTGTTCGATTCTTGGTCTGTTTTCCCCCCAACCTTCCAGAAACCAGACATATGAAAATCAAATGAATCACTGCTCTGGCTTTGCTTAGAAAATTGAATTGACAAGAAGACTTGGTGCCTATTAGCTTTGGGCGAGGAGGAGCAGGATGAGTCACAATGATTGTTTTGGAGCTCCATCAGCATCCCATTTACCCAGTTCTTACCCGCTCTCCCCATATGGTTAACTAATTAGGCCTTTTTGGTGTTATGGGCCATAGCAACTTGCCAGGCTGCCTTTTAGATTCTGGATGTATCCTTTTAGTTTATACATTCTCAGTTCTGGACCATAGTAAGACTTCCTTTAAACAAAACAAACCAATCACAAACCACAATCTGAATTGAACCGTGGTGGGCAAGTTACATTTAATTTCTCTACTCCTTGAGCCTTTGAAGATGCCATTAGTTCAGCTAATTACTTCCTGTAATGAATGTTATATGCTAATGAAACAAGAGTTCTTCGAATGCAGCACAAGCTGGGCACAGATTTTAGCTATCATTGTTGACAGACATTAGAAGGGTCTGAAGGCCTGCGTGCAAGTTACCTTAGATAGATCGGAGTGGACAAATGGCTGCCTTGTTTGTTGGCTGAGCTTGGTTCTTTCAAAGTAACCAGGTTCTGACCTCTTCTAGCTAAGGGGTGTGTGTGTGGGGGTGGGGGGGGGTAGGGCCTGTATGTTATCAAAACTCATCACCCTGATCACCATGTAGACAATCAAACTGAAAAAGGGATGAAGTTCAGGACCAAGTAACATTCATATTTTGCACAAAAGCCATCCAATCAACTCATGCCAAAATAAGTGCACATCTGCAAACCTCTAGTGGGAGAGAGTTAAACTGTGGTTGAAGAGGCATCAGAGTCTTTCTGTTTCTCCAAGTCATTAAGGCCTCACCAAGGAAGTGAATAATCAACAATGGCTCCCTATTTCCCCAGGTTTGACAGCCCCCAATCTGCTCTCACACTGTGCTCCTTAGTAACAGGACTCAGGGAATGGAGCAGCCGGTCATTCATTGAAAAGATGCACGTGTGCCCTTGCATCTGAGAATTTCTTCTTGGTGCACACCACTGGCAGAAAATAAGAAGAAAATCTGTAGTCAATAATGGCAAGGTTTTTAGTATGAAAACATAAAAAGTCTGCATATGATTAAAGTGCCTGATGATATCTAGATAAGGTGGTTTCTTGCCTACTGTCCAGAGTGCAAGTTTAAGTAAAAGAAATGTAGGCTCTTTTGTTATTTCCATGGTTTCTTTTTAGAATCCTTCCTTTTCCCCTTTTTATACTCAAATTTAGTAACTGAATCCTACTTGCTCAATCCAGGGCTTAGGTACTGGGACTATCAGTGGTGTCGTAGTCTTTTGAAAACTGTGCAATAATTCTCCGAGCAAGTGGATTAGTGGTCTTCAGCAGTTCAGCTGCTGAGGGGCGGGACCTTGGAGTTGCCTTACTTCCCTTCTTCTGTAGCAAGGCCTTGAAATCATCATTTCTGCCAGCAACTAGGCTGGTACTGCCGCTTGACCCTGCAGAGGCAGCTGACTCACTAATTGGAGAATCAGCTGTGTTCCTTATTGGTGAGTGGGAGCTTGGTCTGCTGCCTCCGGCAAAGGCCTCACCGGGCTCCTTCCAGCCAAGCAGCTTTCTTTTAGACCTAAATAAGAGAAGTTTTGCTTTGAGTGAATTCGTGCGGTGGACATTTCCTAATGCTTCATATAACTTCATGAATGCCAATGACATGATCTGGGAACCTCTATGGAGCAGCCTTGCAAGCAGTCATACACATTAGCTTTCTCTCTCACCACTGAGTTCCTTTGCTCCCTTGTCTGGCCCCATCTCTCTTCACTTTCTTTTTCTTTTTTTTAAAAAAATATTTTTATTGATTTCAGAGAGGAAGGGAGAGGGAGAGAGAGAGAGAGAGATAGAAACATCAATGATGAGAGAGAATCATTGATCAGTTGTCTCCTGCATGCCTCATACTACTGGGGATTGAGCCTGCAACTGGTACATGTGCCTGACTGGGAATCGAACCATGACCTCCTGTTTCATAGGCTGACACTCAACCACTGAAGCAACCCTTCACTTGTTTTAATGCCTGCAGCTGAAGTCATTGGCCTGTGCCTGCAGGCTCAGTGCTGCCCAGGTTCTGGGACCCAAGAAGAATTTAAGGAGTCAAGGCTAGAAGCTCAGTGACTCTGAATAAAGACAGCTTGGGAGCTGATCCTGCTCTGAACTGGTGCTCTAGCTCCAACAACTGGGTCCTTTCCATTTTCCTCCCCAACCAAGCCCCTGCTTTGTGCCCCTGTCCAATAACTGGGTCCCCATCTGGTGTCCCTTTGCCTAAGTTCTTGCTCTGATACTTGGCCTGATGCCCAACTTCACTTCTTGATAAAACTTTTTTGGTACAAGGAATTCTATACAGGGTTAAATATCTCTGATTGCATTCAAAGCTGTAAGAGAGCAGAAAGACCCACAATAGGTCCTATGGTTGCTAGGAGACAAGGGGCCACTCTTTTTGCACCTGGTCCTCCTTTCCCCACCCCTCCTCCACTTCATCCAAAGATGTCGGTGAATTGGTGATGTGAGATCCTGAACTGCTTTCACATATGTGGGAATCTGGAGTTAAGTATCTAGTTTCAATTCTAATGGCTGCTTAGAGGTAGCAGTTTGTCTTTTGGTATAAAAAGTGAAGGTGATTACAATATGAATTAAGGAAATTGGTCCAGACCTGTGTATCGCAGTAAATAAATCTTCAGTTGTACGTGAAGCCACAAACACATCATCATCATCTTCCGAAATCCATTCAGCTGTTTTATCACTAATAACACTTTTTTCTTCAGTACTTGGTTCCATAGTACTCCCTAGGTATAAGAGCCAGAAGCAATTATCTTGACCACAATAGTGAGGACCAAGCACATTATCATATGTATTTTATTTGATGTTCAGCGCAACCCTGTTGTCCCATCTACTGATGGGTGCAGGACAGAGACTTTTAATGTCTCCAATTTGCAAAGAATATGATGGTCAGAAGGTTAGTGATTTGGCCAAGGTGAACTCAGTGCTGAAGATCAAGCCTGGGTCTTTATTCTCTCATGTCTCTTCCATTACAATAGGTTGATTGAGCATTTTCTTATTTTAAATGTGTCATTTTTAAAGATCAAGAAACTAATTGCAATTAAGCAATGATTCAACCAATGGATGGGAGTGTGACCTTTCTGAATCTCAGAGGGAACCTTTTGAGTTTAAGGATAAATATTTTAAAATTACCCATGGCTTTAATTTGTTAGCATGTTTTAGTCACAATGACTTATTTTATGTTGAAAGTCCAAATCAACTTAAGGAAGGCCAAAAGATTTTGGTGTTAAGAGTTAAAAAAAAAAGAGTGAGAAACATAGATGAACTTGTTTATGCTAGGTGAAATAAACCAGTCACAGACAGGCAAATACTTCATGATTCCACTTATAAGAGGTCCCTAGAGTAGTCAGATTCAGAGACAGAAAGCAGAATGGTGGTTGCCAGGGGCTGGAAGGCGAGGGCAATGGAGAGTTACTGTTTAATGGTGGTAGACTTCAGTTTTACAAGATGAAAAGAGTTCTGGATATGGATGGTGGTGATACTTGCTCAACATTGTGAATATAATTAACACTACTGAACTGTACACTTAAAAATGGATAAGGTGGTAAATTTTATGTTATGTGTATTTTGCCACAATGAAATAAAAAAGAGACAGGAAAAAAATAAAAAAAGATGAGAAATATTATCTAGCCTAGTCTTCTTGTTCCAGAAAGAGCTAACCATCCAAGAAAGTGAGCTCCATTTCCAAAATCTTACACTTATGGATGAGGACAGTGGAGGGGGTTAAGGGCATGGGGCGGGGTGGGGAATCAGGTAGAAAGGAGCTATGGGGTGGGAAGAGGAACATCTGTAGTAAACTGAACAATAAAGATTTATTTTTTTAAAAAAGCACTAGGAAAGTCTGCTACTGGTAACATATTGCATTGCTTCAGAAGCCTGCAAGCCCACCACTTGACCTCAATCTGGGAGAATATGAGTCCCATGCAAAAAACTAAATTCAGTGTGGCTAGTGAAAAGTACTGTACAGTGATATAGAGAGTTCCTAGGGCAGAGAATGCATGCCTGATTAGGTAAATGGGCTCCTAAGGTCCCAGGGTGCTAAGACCTAGTTTAATTTCATTATAACTGCACTGAGGGTTCCAGAGTAGGCTGCCTCAAACCTAGCTTTGGAGATCTACCCCTGGTTCAGTCCCAGCCCCCCAATCCCAAGGTCAGTGAGGCCCATTTAGAGTAACCCAAACCATCAAGAGGTGTCCCTAGTAATTTGGTCATCCCAGGGTCAGGATCATGGGGCACTGGCTTCTGTCTCTGGCACTACATTCTCACCATCATCTCTCCTGGGATTGAAAGGAAAAGCCATCAGACAGTTTACTAACCTGGAGGGCTTGCCTCCCTTCCATCATCAGCCTGTGGTGTGGAAGTTGTCCTTATTGTACCAGATGATTGCAGGTGGTCACCAGTGGGGGGACACTTGACATCTTCTTCCAGAGTGATGCTCGGGCTGACAGACAGCGTTGGTTCAGGAACATAGGCCTCCATTTGAGCTGTGGGTGAGGTGAGAGGCAGGTATAACACACTGGGCTTTTTTGGTACAGGAGGTGGAATCTTGCTTTTCTTCTTCTCAGCTTGTTCCTGGCTCTGGAGGCTAATTCTTTCAGGCAGAGCTCTCACTTTCGAGCCCTCATCCTCTGTACTTCCCTGGAGAGGTTGCTGAGTTCCTGAGCAGAAAGCACCAGAGGAACTGGCAAAAGGTGTAAAAACAAGAGGTGAGGGTGTTGTTGACTCCCCTGGGCTTCTGGCCTCAGGGAAGCTGGAGGACTTTGGTTTCTGCACCACCCTGTAGATGTTTGGAGGGAATGGCCTCATGTATTGAATTGAGTTCTGAGGGGTCATAGCCAGTGTAGGTGAAGTTAGTGGGTACTCCTCAGGGACATACTGTGGCTTGTGGACCAAGCTTGGAGGCCTTCGGGCCAGCGGGGGTTTCTCAGCTATGGGAGATCTCATCTTTCTCTCTAGCAAGGTAAAGACTTCTCCCAACTCCTCAGCATAGTTAGGGCTCTCAAGGTCATCTTCTGGCTCAGACTTGCTTACTGACCTGAGGCGGACAGAACGTAGGTCAGACTGAGTAACCATGGGCATGACTGGCTGATTTGGGCCAGTTTTCTGGACCAACTTGGCCCCAAAATTTGTATCTGAGTGATGCCAGCTCACCTTGGTTTTGCTTCGTATGGAGATACTCATCCCAGACAGATCCAAGTAGGTAGAAGAGGTCAATGGTAGGTCAAATGATAATCGTGACTTGGAAATTTTCTCCATTGGTGATGGTGGGGGCAGTGATGACTTCCTCTCAGGTACCACTGGACGCACCCGGACACTGCCACTTGGAGGAGGCAAGTGGCCCAGGGTCAAGGACATAGAGACAGTGGGTGTTGGTGTCTCTGACTGGCTGGAATACCCACTGGAAGGTGACATCAGCCCAGTGGGCCTTCCTGGAGAGGGTACCTCCCTGGCCTCTACCTCAATGGAGAGTTGGGAAGGCGTAGTGGCTCTGGAGATGGAAGGGGAGGCAAGAGACTCTGAGCTGCCCTGATCTTGGGTACACTCAATGACTGTGGTGCCAGTGGCAGTGCTGGAGCTGGACAAGGATTGGTAGGTGTCACCAGACTTCCAATCAGTAAGATACCAGTGGTGGGAGAATTGTATATCTTCTGGGTCTTTGAAGGTGGGCACAGCTGGGTGACCTTGGGATGAATGATTTCCTTGGTGTTCCAAGGAGAGGCAAAGGCTCCTGGACCTCTGGTCCTTGAGTATTGCTGACCCACCTTCTGGCAAGAGGACTGGTTTATCTTTGACCAGTGAGACACTGCGCATTGGTGGGGAAGGCTTCTTTTTGGCCTTTTTGAGTGAGATACTCTTGGATCTTTGCCTTCTGTGGTGGGCCTCCTGTTGGGAGCTAATGGAAACAATGTTGTCAGCACTGTTACTGCCCTCAGAACTTGTACTGGCATAAGGCAGGGCACAGGCCTCACTGGACTTCTGCTCTTCATCATAGTCCACATCTGTGGTGCCTGAGTCTGTGGGTACGGAGAGTGACCGCTCCCGGAACCTGCTAGCCCCACCTGGGCCTGTCTCCAGCCTTGAGGTGCCACCAGACAGAAAGCCAATCTTGAAGGGTCGCTCTGATACTTGTCTTTGTTGAGTAGAGTTTTCAGAGTAGCCAGCTGATCCACTGCATCCTGATGGGTTATCACGAGTGACAAAGAGTGCAGCAGCTTCCTTAGGAACCAGAGATGGCAGTGTGTGCAGAGAGACCCATGAATTCCCATTGCTCTGACTGGTGGCACTTGGAGTCATATAGGTGAAAGCATCTCCTTTCCATAAAGCAGAGAATGTAGATTCTGTTGGTCCATTGCAAGAACTGGAGATGTTATACACCATTCCCATGCTTTCCATGCCAGGAGGCTTGGTGCCACCACACATCTGGAGAGGTTTGTCTGGATCAGTAGAAGGATTTCTCAGTACTGGTGAGGTGATATTTGGTAAATGAGCTTCCTGACCAACTGAAACAGCTTCTGGAACAGAATGACTGGGCTTGATGTCTGAGCTGGTAGAGCAAGCCAACCTGCCTGTGGGGCTGTTGCTGAGACCTGAAGGAGGGAAAAACAGAACTTTAGTGGTGCAGCCAGGGATCCCCCAGCAGCACCAATTTTTTTCCAAGAAGCATTTGCCAACAACATGGACAGAATTTCTTGGTCCTTCCTTTCCATAGATAAGAATGCAGGGGAAGTTGGGTCCTTGCCCATCATGACATGGTGAGTCACAGGGTGGCCTTAAATTATCCAGATGGCTTCCAAAGACTTTCCAACTTCCTTTTGAAGTTGAAGTGGCAGGTGGGACTACCTTGGGTTTTCCAAGCCTTTCACCCCAGGCTCATGAAGCCATCACAGACCTCAGAATTCACCTCTCCTGAGATGAAAGCAGAAGTTTTTGAACTATAAAGAACAGCACTGTGTGACTTTAAGCCCCAGCAATAAATTTGGAGTAAGACACAGTTGGAAAGCCCAGAATCTAGTTGCAGTTTTGGCACCCGTCACTTTTTAGCTTTGCAACGTGAGATATTTAAGATAATCAAACAACAGATGTGAGGCAACCATTCAGATGTTCAGAATCCCCAAAGATTTCTCATACACACAATTATTACTGTTCTACAATCATTATTATTACTATTTCTACGGCTATGATAATTTACAGTAACAGTAACCCTTTGTTGAACACATACTATATACCAGGCACATGGTAGGCAAATTACATACAATGACTCTAATCTTCATGGCAACTCCACCAGGTGGCTTCATTATTCCCAATTTATAGATGAAGAAGCTCAGAGAAGTTAACCTGGCCAAGGCCTGTGCTCTTTGGACAACATTCATTTAACAGTATAATGGTTCTGCTAAGATGGTTCTTTTAGTGATGCTTCCCCCCTTTAGATACTTGCCGAAACTTGACATATATGGTTATATTCTAATTATTATGAGAAAGAATAACATAATGAATTTATAGCCTGGGAGACTTTTTCTTCATATTCGGTAGCCCTTGGCTATTTTTAATCACCACATTGGCTTTTCAGAATGTCCAAAGCCCCCTCACCCAAATTATTCTTGCTCCCCATAACCACAATACCATCCAGGTGGCAGGACTGGTAGGAGAGAACAAGGAGAAGGGTCCAGGGAATCAGCTGTGATGGGGTCACCTTGATCTCGCTGGGAAAAGTTAGAGAGTCCAATAATGGTCCGCCTCCGCCTCAGGGTGGATTTGGGGTTCACGGTTGTCTCTGTGTTAAACAAGGAGTGTCGCAAACTTGCATGTTTATCGAACTGCTGCCCTGGAGCCAAAATAAAGATACTTGGGTGCATCTTGGTTTCTATTTACAGTACAGTGGGAATGGGCCCGAGGTAGAGAGAAGGGATGATGGCAGTAGCGATGAGCATAAATAGCATCCAGGGAGATGACCCTTCTTCCACATCCCTCCCAACATGGCCCCAGACATCCAGAGCTCCAAAGCACACATAGGCCTCACCCAGGGTCACCTGTGAGTCTTGGGTAGCTGAGAGCCATAGTTTTCAATCCTGACTACATATCAAAATAAACCGAGCAGTTTTTGAAATTCCAATACCTTAACCCCATCCCAGAACATTGAAGTCTTTGGGAGGAGGGCCCAGGTAGAAGCTATTTCTCAAACTCCCCAGGTAGTTGATTATTCAGATGTACATCCTGGGGCAAGAGCCACTGATTTATAGAGACAGGTTGAGACTAGATGTTGCTTGATTGTAATCTTTTCTTTTATTTATTTATTTTATTTTTTTAACATATATTTTATTGAATTTTTACAGATAAGGAGGGAGAGGGATAGAGAGTTAGAAACATCGATGAGAGAGAGACATTGATCAACCGCCTCCTGCACGCCCCCTACTGGGGATGTGCCCGCAACCAGGATACATGCCCTTGACCGGAATCGAACCCGGGACCTTTCAGTCCGCAGGCCGATGCTCTATCCACTGAGCCAAACCGGTTTCGGCTGATTGTAATCTTTTCTTAACGAAAGCTTTTAGTTTAACTGGTGTGGTTCAGTGGTTGAGTATTGACTTATGAACAAGGAGGTCATGGTTTGATTCCTGGGCAAGGCACATGCCCGGGTTGCAGGCTCAATCCCCAGTGTGGGGCATGCAGGAGGCAGCAGATTGATGTTTCTCTAACATGGGTGTTTCTATCTCTCTCCTTCTCTCCCTTTCTCTCTATAAGATCAATAAAAATATATTTTAAAAAAAAGCCTTAACGTTGGCCAGAGGACAGTGTCTCCCAGAAGTTGCCTTGCCTTGCCTTTCATCTAGGAAGAAGCCTGGTAGTCTGTCCTCCAGCCACCTTTGATTACATTTTGTCAAAGTTCACCCCTGAGCAGTGACTGAGATCCATTTCTCTTAAAGCACCAGGTCAGTCTTTATTCCAGTGGAACTGCTGGGACAGGGTCAGGGTGAGACAGGGGGTAAATATGCTGCTCCCCTCACTGTCTCTCATTCAATATCTGGCTAACCAAACCCTCTCCTCACAGCTTCACAGCTGCATATGATATCCCTCTCCCACACGTGACTCCATGGACAAATGTGGCCAGAAGTGTCCTCATCATCTAAATCAACTTTCCCAGCATATCACAAGCCAATGCTAGACGCACAATGGCTCTGGTCCCTTTACGTCATGAAGTCTTGATTTCATTGGGTTGCTGATCCTATCTTCTTCTGAAATGACCAAGCCTCCTCCTCTTCCACTTATAGCCAACGGGATGTGGAGCACAAATTAATAATGTGTGTGGTACAAGTGTCACATGGTCCCAAAGCCACGTTCAACTAAGCTAAATACATAATTTTCCCCATTTTTGAGATAGTAGTGCTCCCCTTCCCCCACTTTGGCCTTTTGGGCCTTGGTCCCTTTCTGATACTTCCCTTCTTAAACATTTGCCATGCATGAGTTGAGGAGACCCATCTCACTAAAAGACTGAGTGTCCACTTAAAGTGCCACCAGGCCCATGGTCTGCGCCCTGGGTATGAGCCTACCTTTTATCATCAACACTCTTAACCCCACACTTTCCCTCAGACTCCTATCTAAACATGAATTCTGGAAGAGAAGTTTCCTAACCCAAACTCAACTCACAAACTTTAAATATCCATGGATACTCCAAAGAGCACACAAGTTCATAAAGTTTCAGTGTTTTCTTTAAGAACATTTTGTTTACTGTTAGATGGTCTCAGTTAGTGTGGAAGTGCTAGTAGAGTGAAGAAAGAGCAGCCATAGCCCCATCTTCTGCATGTCTCCATTCCCTGGCAATAGCCATTAGCAGAGAACGTCTTGCTCCCTCCCCCAGCATCCAGTGCATTTGAAGAGGATGGTTTGTAGTTGGCATGGGGGGAAGCAAACAGAGGTGGTGCTAAGCAACTCTACCAGAGATGTTGATGGGCACAATGTCAGAGTACGTGGAACAAGGCTGAAGCCACTGCTTCTCCTCTAGGATGGGCGGAAGAAAGGGGATATTCCAGGCAACTTGCTTGTCGGCTGTGGTAGACAGGCTCAGGGAGGCCTCAGGAGCCCTCACACCCTGGGTGGTAGTCTCATCCTCTCTCAGCTGCTGTTTTGTAGGCTGTTGGGAAAGAAGGTGATGGGAAGGGTGTGTTCCTGACTGGAGATGAGCCATGCCCACAGGATAGCTGTCTAGGCAGGCTGGTTGGAGGCTTTGTCTGGGAGGCAGGAGAACATGGACAGGCTGCCAGGCCAGACACCTACTGTGGGCTGGGCCTCAGGGTAGCTCTGCTGGTGAGCAGAGGTGAGCAGCAGTATCCAGTGGATAATGTAAGCAGCTCAAGATCTCCTGTTGATGGGTGCAGGGCGAGCTCTGCAATGGCTCTCCCAGGCAGGGGAAGATGCAACTCACCATCAATACAAATTCCAGACGCCTGGCAGACTGGGGCCTTGGGCTGGGAGTGGGCTCAGGGGCCTCATCAGCAGAGCGGAAGGTCTGCCCCAGCAGTCTGGCCTCTGAGTACTGCTCCTCATATTCTTCTGAAAAACAGCACAGTAGATACTAACTCTAAGGGGCCATGGTCAAGTGCCAAGCTAGGGAGGGACCATGAGCCAGGGCTCCTGCTCTAGCTGCTGGGCCTGACTTGCACTATTTCTTTAGGATATTTCCTGGCCTCTGAGCCTCTGGAAAAATGTCTACTTCCTGGGACTATGAGAGCCAAGGAGAAAAGAGAATCAAGAAATTTGGGTTGTGCTGGTTCTGGGACTAAGCCCTTGTCTCTGTGGTCCACACCTTAAGTGCTCAACTTGGAGTGGAGACTCAGGGTGCAGACACCTTTTGCTACTTTATTCTGCAAGGTCCTCTCTTTGAAGCTCTGCAGTTCTGCAGGTTTTCTGCAACCCTAGCTGGGAAAAGATCTGGGTGAAACAAGGAAATTTGTATTGGGAAGTCCAATGTGGGATGCTCCCTTGAATGTCAAGAACTCTTACTCAAGCCTCCAAGAGCCTGGCTTCCTGCATCTTAGTCCCAATGTAGGTGGTGACAGGTCCAGGGGAGTGTAGATGGAGAAGAAAGGAAGTGGCCTAGAAGGAAGGAGAATTTCAGGGGCATCATCAGGGAATATGAAAGATGCATAAGATTTGAATTGGTTTCATCTAACTGATGAATTCAAAGGAAAGCAAGAAATCCAACGAAATGAAGGAAGTGAGAATAAGGAATCAACAAGCAGGACTCTATGCATATTTGAGCAAAGATTTAAGAATCAATGGAGTCAGGAGGGTCCTCAAAGGTTCTCTGGTCCAACAACCCATTCTGGGCTAGACTTTCTCCTCAGCAGCCCTTCAACATGTCTCTTGAGCTTCTCCATACACTTGCAGAGGAAGGAGCAGCCCTTTTCCCAATGCTGCTGATTCCATCCAAGGTCAGTTGGGGCTGTCAGGTGTCAGGAAAGTTTTTCCTTATCTTGAGATGAAATCTACTTCCCCCTAGTTCCCTCCCTGAATCCTAACTGTCCATGGAGGCACCACAGAACACATTGATTCTTTTCCTGCATGGTAGCTCCTTTCTTATCTGAACATAAGGTTCATGGTGTCCCTTGGTATCTTGCTTCTCTAAGGTCAGCACTGCCTTGGCAAGGAGGTGGAGGGTATGGCTATAATCCAGTTGGGTGGCCATGTACCACTTTCTATTCTCCACCAGTGTTAATCTTCATTGACATGAATAAACAAGAGCTGATAGTATGGTTTTTCACATTTAACTTCACTCAAGAAATGTCTATTGAGCACCTCTTGGGGATCTAGCCCTGTGCCAGGTGCTTCTGGAAACCCAAGAGATATGGTTCTTTATGTTGACAAGCTCAGTATGGTCAGGTGGACAAAATATATACCCAGGACTAGTAGATGAAAGAGTAAATGAATGAACAAATGAAAGGAAAAGCAGTTCAGAACTATAACATCCTCTTTAACTGGGTGGTACAAAGTGCCTCATATAAGTGCTTATGGAGGGAATGGTGAAAAGTGCAGAACTAGTGTGAAAGGTTTTCTTAGAGGAGGCAAGAATATAACTTTAAAGAAAGTATAAGGTTTGGAGTGGGGGAGAGGGAGGAATGTCTTCTAGGTTTAGAAAAGAGGTCTGAATGAGATGTGAGGGCTGAAAGGGGGTATGGAGCTTGTGACTTAGCATTGAATTTTTATTTGTATTATTTTATTGAGATATAACTTACCAACAGTAAAATGCACAAACCTGTGTATAGTTCAGTGACCTTGGACATGTGCATGCCCCTTGTAATCTCCACCCAGGTATTTGCAGCTCACCAATAGTCTCACATAGACCTGAGCTTTAATACTTTTTCTACTTACATTGGGTAAATCCATCTGGTAAATGTGTATTTTTTTTCATATTGTAAGGTCATATCAGGGACTACCTTATTTTTTTTCATATTAACTTTAATATTGTGCTTAGCTCAGCCCATGTTCCAAAGGACATGTACCGGAAGTTGATACTGCATCTCATCAGGGTCTCTCCAACAGCAAAACATTCTTACTAAATTCTATTTTTAGTTGTCACAAAACTGTGCTATGTGGGGAATTGGAATTCCCATTTTAAAGATGACCGATTTGAAGCTCAGAGAGGGTGAATATCTGCATAATGTCACACAGCTAGGTAGGTGTGTGAATAGAATTATATTCTAGCTCTGTTTTCCAACTCTGGGTTTTCTTCATCTTCCTGGTGGGTGCAGTATGACTGCTCAGGCAACCTGACTGGGCTGCTTCTCTGGGTCTGTGGACCCAGTTTTGCACACTATATGCTCAAAGACAGTGGGTTGGGAATTGGGGGTGAAGTGAGAGCTAGGAGCTGTGTATTGGGCTTACTTTGGTAAAGCAGTAGCTACCTAGAAGATAATGTGGACGATGTTAATGCAAGAGTAGAATGAGTGAAGCCCAGAGGGAGACTCTGCATGTGTCTTCTTTGGCTTTCAGTGCTAGGATTACAAAGGCATAGGTGATGTGGCAAGGGAAGGTCTGGGAAGTATGTGGGGCACATTGTGGGAGTCTCTCACCCAGCTGTCTTTGGAAATGAATGGTTTGACCATTTTCCCTGTCTCAGTTTCTATCCTCCTCCCCCACCCCCCTGGACTACTGAGCTAAAGAAGAAAAAGAAAAAGGGTCGTGGTGGTGGTGGTAATGATTTAGAATCAGTCTGGAAGGTAACAGATGGAAAATGTGTGTTTTGTTTTACAATGGGTTTTAAACTTTTTTTCTCTCTCACTTGTCCCTGTCCTCTTTCTTCAGTGCCTCCCTCAGCTGCTGTGTATCTGGCCTGTGGGCTGAGACAAAGCCCCACACCCTCTTAGTACCTTGCAACAGGCTCTGGAGATTAAGCTGTGCCTCTCGAAGCAGCTCCTCTACACTCGGGGGCCTGCCTGAGGAGAGGAACACGTTCACTGGCTGTCGCCATGACGACCTCGAGTGGGCAGTCGCTGTCGCATTTTCCCGACCTGAGTTAGCTGCAGCTAGGGAAGGAAAGAGTCAGTGAGAGGAGCAGGCCAGAGTGGGCTACGTGGCCACTGGGCCCTGACAGTGCCCGAAGTCCCGCCCCTGCAGGTGGAGGGGCGGGGCGGGGCGGGGCGAGGCTGAACTTAAAAGGCGGGGATCAGGCAGCCACAACCTTTTCCCTCCACAGATAGTGCAGCATTCCACTCCTTCCACTTCCGGTGCCACTGGGCGCAGCTGACTCACAGCCTGCAACCTCCGCTCGGGGCCTATGAGCTCTTGCTGCTGTCTGCCCTTTCTGGTCCTCTGGACCAGATAACGCACCCCAGACCCAGTCACCAGGCCTTGCACCTGCAGCGCCAGCTCCCAGTGCTCACCTCGGGGTGTGTGTGTCTCTTCCTATTTGGCACTCATCACTCCCTTCTTATGCCCCTCCACATTTCGGCCTCCTTTCCGAGTGCCTAGCTCTCTACCCGCCCCCGCCCCCATCCCTACCCTGCCCAGGGACCCAGGGCCCCGAGCCAGTCCAGATGTCAGAGGAGTCAGGAAATCTCAATAGCCTAAGCATGGCGAACGTGGCTCTTCGAGAAGAATTAAATGCCCTTCATGGAGAGAATGCCAATTTGGGCCTTCAGCTTGGAAGAGCCCTGGCCGAGGTGAATTCCTTGCGGGGCAATGTCTTCAACTTGGTACGCTGGCCAGTACAGGTCCTAGCGGAGGAGAACTTTGAGTTCCCGCTCAGTGAGATAGACTCTGAGCTCCAGGGCGAACTGCCCTTCATGCGCTAGCCTGCCCATGCACCAAGCCCGAGCATGCCTCACAGGAGCTGTTGATCAACACCACCCAGGACTGCGTGCGGCACCTCAGAAGGCCAGGTCTACCCTTCCCCATAGCCCAGCCCACCCCCGCTGGCACTGGCATTGTCCCTGCCTACCCACAAGGAGCTGCCCCCACAGCCTCCTATTTCACCTCTGGGGTGGCCTGAACTAGAGCCCTTTTCAGCCTACCCGGTGTACCTGCCTGAATTCCTGATGTGGCTAGAGACTTTCATAGCCAACCACAAGGATCACTTCCCTGGGCCTGCTGAGCGGGTGGACTTTCTGATCTCCTTTTTCACTGGTGACTCCAAAGTCTGACTGGGCCATCTCAGTCACCCAGGAAGGAAGCTCCCTGAATGCCAACTTTCCGTGCTTTTTAGATGAAATCTGTAAGAAATTCTGTGGCCCCGTCCCCTCAAGTGTGGCAAAAAAGGCCATCCACAAGCTTAGGCAGAAAGACTGTATCCTGGGCAGCTATACAGATGCTTTTCAGTTCCTGGCCTAATTCTTGTCTTGGGATGACTGCCACCTTCAAAATCAGTTCCTCAAAGGCCTTTCAGAATTCTTCCACAAGGAACTCTTACCATCAACTGAAATGGCCGACCTGGACGAGCTGATTCTTTTTTTTTTTTTTAATTTAAAATGACAGTTTATTAAATACACTGCAATTGTATCTTATTCTGTAGTTTTTTAAATCATTCACACATGAACTTAGTAAAAATGTCCCTTATAGAAAACCACCTGAAAAACTAAAATAAAAATAAGCACACATATTTTACACACATATTAGATAAACTGCTGAAAATATTAGGACTCATTTTAATAATAAAGGTGAAACATGAGGTGGCTTGATTTTATTAATTCTAACACCAGACCATGACTTTCAAATGTGTTAATGCTGAATGTGGATGCGAGCTTTTCTATTAACAAAGCTGTTTAACAATGTTTGGGAAACAGATCAAAGTCAAGGATTTTTCTTTTACAGATACTTTTCTAAATCTATTCTCTACCTTCACCTATTCAGAGAATTACTTGTGCAAACTGATGTGGCAAAAAATTAATTCCTTTAAAAAAAAACAAATCAGAGCCTATTTACACAACATGCAAAGAGAGAATTTTAAGTAGGCGTTATTGCAGGACTAGTTACAAGGAAATACAACTAAGTGACAGAATATATCTTTACCTCTGCAAACATGAGTCTTTCCCCTTCCCTTCTGGAAGAAGTACATTTTCAGAGCGTGGACTATAAAATGGCATATTCAATGCAAACACAGAAACAAAGAAGTTTGCAAATTCTTTATATTTCCAGCTGTTGAGACAGTATTTTTTGAGAGCTGAGGATACTCTAGCGGCGAAACCAGAGCCAGCAATTAAGCAGCCAGAATGCTACCGTAATTGAATACATGACCATTTCTCTTTTAGCACGTTCTTTGTTCTCTTCTAGAAGTTGTAGACGTCGATTTAATTTGATTATCTGTCGTCTTAATGAAACTGCATCTACAACATTCATGTCATCTGCAGTTCCTTCAACTGTTGCATCTATATTTGAAATGCCATACATGGAATCAGTTCTGACCAGCTGTCCATTTTGGCGAACAGCATTTTCACTCATAGAGCGCTCTCTTTTTAGCCTGCCAACTGCACGGACTTCTTCATTTTGGGGGGTTGAAGGAGGTCTCTCTAAATCCAGAAAATCTAGTGGTCTTTCACTTAGTGTAAGTACACGAGGTGGTGTTTTCAGTGCCAGAGGTTTTAAAGAAGTTGACTGAATGAGGTCAAGATCTCCTGGCCTTGAAAATGGAATGTCTTCATTATTTCCTGCTACGACAATCCTCTCTGGAACCTGCATAATCACACTGGCATTTGGAACTCCTTCTTGGAATTCTTGTTCCAGGTCAGCATTTGGTGGTGCTACCTTTAATTTTTCTGGCACCCTCATTCGCTGACTAATACCTTCGGTGTATTCTATTTCATATTGAATTCGACTAATTTCCGCCATCTCGGCAGCAGTGGGAGAAGGAAATGCTGCCCCACTCACTAAATGTGTACCAACTACAACTTCCTACTTGGCACTATCTGCTTCTGTGCTTCATAGTAAATCCTTTAACTTGCTTCAGTGTGCACGTGCTGGATACAGAGTCCCCTTTGTCCCCCTGGGCCCGCTGGAGGGTGCCCGACGAGGGCCGTCGCCCGCCGGCTCCTGGGGGCTCAGGTGGGCGCTCTCGGAGGCCGCTGGCCAAGCGCACGGAGGCGCCCGGGCAAAACACCGGCCAGATGGGCCCGCAGCGGGCCGGCAGAGACGGGAGAACGGCCGGGGCTGGCCCCTCCCTGGACCCATAGCGCCGGCAGCGCCCCGAGCTGATTCTTGAATGTGTGGAGATAGAAAGAAAAGTGCGTGTCCCCAAGCCAATCCCACTTCCTGGGGTTCGCAAAATCTTCTTCCCTTTTGCTGCAGTGAAGGGCAGTGAAGAAGAAGAGAGCTACAGTGAGGATGAAGATACGGAGGTGCATAGGCTCAGGCTTCACAAGGACCAATGGAGGTGTGTGAGAGTTATTCAGCAAGAGATGAGGGAGCAGGAAAAGAGGAAAAAGGAAGAAGAGATTAGGAAGGAGGAGGAGGTAAAACAGAAACAGGAGGAGGGCAACCACAATGAAGATGAGATCATGGTGGTGGACGATACAGATGAGGAAGAGGAAACAATCAGGAAGAAGAATGAGGACTACAATAAGGATGAGGATAAGGGCCAGGAACCAGGGCAGGAACCAGAGCAAGAGCCAGAACTGGAGGAAGAGACAGAGGATGAGGCCCCAAATAATGACCTAGATGAGTTCATGGATGTGATGCTGACTTATGCCAATACTTCATCCCAGACTTCTGGCTACTATCATGAAAATTTTCTAGCTATGTCGACTCCCATAATACAGGCCAGCAGGTGGAGGAACCAGAATCGAGTCCCACTGCTGGAGGGTCTTCCAGGTACCAATTTACCCTTCTACAGTTCACCACCACTGATTCGCCAGGCAGGCCGCTTGGTGCAATGCCAAACTCTAAGACGGCCCCCAGTACTATTCCGCCTCACTCCAAGACAGAGGGGCCACCGGGCTGCCCGTGGCCGAATTTGCGTGTGAGTGCTGGGGGAGATGGCCACCCAGAACACACCCTTCTATTGCATCCCCTATCCTTGCTATTGCTGCCACACTTTGCCCCCTTTTCGTACTAGTACTTAAGAGAGTTCCAGACCTGAAGAACCTGAAGAAGACTTGTAGAACTCCAGACCATCTTGCAGCCATGACCACCTGGGAAAGGAAGGGTCAGCAATAGTGTTCTTGACTGTGCACTCTACTAAGTCCTACCACAAGCTAGTGAGTAGGTTTCTGGGCCTATTCCCATAAATGAATTGGGCACACTCTCACATTTCTCTTCTAGTCAGACCTAACCCTATGTTCTATGATTTTATCAACTCTGACTGGCTCACCAAAGCTTCACCCAATTCCTCAATGATCTGCCCCAGTGAGCGAAAGGATGGGCTACACTGAACTCCTAATGCCACTGAGGACATTTACTAGATATAATTGATGGAGAGCAAGATGGGATCCCTAAATGTGCCTAGAAGCCTACACTTGCTTCATCCTCCAGCAGAAGGGCCCAAAGAGGACCTTATATGTAGTCCATTGAGGGTGGGCAAAGCCACTTGTCAAATGGACATTTCACTGAGGTTTGTCCTTGATTGACTGAGCAAGCTAGTTCAAACTTCCCACAGACTACTGTATCAAGGTCCTTAGACAAACTCTCCAAATCTGGGGCCCTCTCTTCTTACCACGCTGTCCTCCCGGGCATCCCCGGTGGACAGAACCCAGTGTTACCTCTTTCCTTGATGTTTCCTGGAAAATGAGGAAGGAGGAAGAAGAGGAGGAAAAAGAAGCAACAACTCAGTTTGACATTGTGAGGAGTGAATCTTTCCTTAGAGATGGGCAGGTCAGGTCTTAGACTGCAGCCCCCAGCCACAGGTCTTTGCAAGAGACTTGCCATCCTTGGGGGTTCACAGATGGCCTAACTGGCCATTCCTTCCCGGATTACCAAAGACAGAGAGGGCCCAAGGCCTGTTCTTTTAACTTTAACTTAAAGGATTCATTAGTTCTCAGAGAAGAGAGGATATTTCTCTCTACAGAGACTGTAACCTGTCAGCCAGGCCATCCTCATGGTGGGGAGGTGGGGTAGGGGCAAGCCATAGTAAGGCTGGAGGGGGTGACTGCCTCCTAGTAATGCCTGGGACTTCTGGGCACAAAACTAGGGACTCTTATAAAGAGTACTGCTGTTTGCTGTGGCTCCAGAAACTATGTCACTGGCCACAGAATTCCAGGCAAATCCACTGCTGGCCTGAACTAACGTTGACACGGCCTGGCAGCTGGGCAAGTGCAGTCAAAGTGTCTATAGTCAGAGGGAATAGAGTAGAGTAAATCAAGCCTCTGTTCTCACTGGAGTCTGGCAGATAGTCTCACATCAGCCTTAGGATTTTGAGCCTGGAAGCAAGAGGAAGGAGCTGGAGGATGACCAGTTCGCTGGCTGGTTGCTGGTGAGGTCTCTTTTCATCAGCAGAAGGTAAGAAGCCCTTTTGTTTATCATAAATTTCTCAGCTAGGGACTAAGGGAGCTGGGTTCCTATTACCTGTTGCTACCTTTTAAAAAGGCTTCCTCCTGCTCCAAATAGAAAAATAATGCATAATCATCATAGAAAATGTGGAAAATAGAGAAAACTATAAGGACAAAAAAAAATCCCAAACATTCAGAATCCCACCACACAGAAGCAAATACTATTAGCTGCTTTTCTTTCTAGTGTGTTTTCAGTATGTCTTTTCAAAGCTGAGATCATCCTGCAAGCTCATGATCAGCAGGATTTATAATGGCTGCCACGTATGCAGTCATACACACTGAATAATTGAGGTATTCTAATTCATTGGATATTTCAGTAACCTGGTTTTCCCCATCCCCACCAGTGAAGGACTGAACAACACTGTAAAGAAAATTTTGTCTGCTTTTCAGCTATTTCCTCAGGAGAGAGTTCCAGAATGGAAACTACTGTTCTTTGAGGCTGTGGACCCTTTTTGCTGATGTCAACACAATGACCCTACTGCTCATGTTCCTGCCGGAGAAGTGCAAAGGACATGTGCCTTGCACTCCCACCTCCAGGGACTCCTTGTCACAGGTTCTGATTGTTCCTGTGGTGCTTCTCACCCTGAGACCTTGTAGCCCCAGTAGGGGAAAGAGTGAGTTAGCAATGAGCTGGTTCCTGGCCTCTGATGGCAAGGGTCCCTGAGTTTTCCTTTGACCCTCTTTTCCCCCTTTCCCAGATCTTTAATATTTGTTGTGATGTGACAGCCACAAGAACTGTAAGAGGAAAAAAATGGCGGTGGAATAGACAGATGCGTTTGGAGCTTTGTCGCTGGGCAGAGGGAGAGAGAACAGCTGAGAGTCGCACTGGGAGTGTTTGTTGGCAAGTTAAGAGTCAGTTATCCTCCAGGAGAAGGTGGGGGACTGCTGGACGGGACTCTCCTGACCAGGCAGCCCCACTGCCATGGGATTTTGTCTGCCGGAGCCACCAGCGCCAACACGGAGACAGCACCATCTTGCAGAGGGAGGTGGATGTTGGTGGCGGTCTGAAAGCTGCAGCTGAAGCACCCACCAAACAGCCGGGGGACCCATAACACCGCTCTCCAATCAGCACAGACACACAGACTCAGAGGAGATCCACACACACGGCACACGGAAAGGTCAGATTTTGCCTGGGATAAGGTGAGGTCTCCTGTCCCGCAGAACAGAGATGCACACATTGCGGGAACTGGGCTGCGGGAAAGCTGCTTCTGGAGAGGTGCAAGGATGTGGGGCAGGGTGTAATCGCTAAGTGTGGAAGGGGACTCTCAGAGCTGTTGACAGAGGGGAGCTCTAGAAAACAACTCATTTTGATCTGAGGCAGAAGGACAGCCTGGGAGTTATTACAGTGTCCTGGCTGCAAAATCCCTACAAACCAGTTTTGAGAACCACAGAGCAGCCGGATCTGAGCACAGCCTAGAGAGGTCCTGAGCTTAGTCTCAGAGGTCAATTCCGAAACACTGCCACCAAGTGGATGATGCACAAATTAACTCTCACATAACCACAAAAGAAGAAAGAGATTAAAACCACAGCAGGGGAACACAGGAAACTGCACTACCCTCCCTACTGGGAAACAGGAGTGCCAAGCAGAACAATAATGGAAGTGAATGACCATTCTATTTGTTTTTTCTTTTTTTAATTTTTTAATTTTTTTTTCATTTTATATATTTTAATTAAAAAACTATTTTTTTCTTTCCTCCTGAATTGATTTTACCTTTTTAATTATTAAATTTTTGTTTTCAAGTAGTATTATTACTACTACTTTTTTACCTTTTTGGAAAAAAAAAACAAGTGTCATTTTGTTTTCCCTTTATTTTTCTTCGGGATTAGAGTTCTACATTCTGTTTTCATCTTTCCTTTAGCATAATTTTACTCTATCTCAACTTTACCTTTATGCCAACACTTTCCTCCTAACTTTCTCCATTTTGGTGTCTTGTTTCTCTTTCCCTTTTCCAACTTTAGATTCTCCCTATTCTTTCTCTTTACCTGGTTAAAATTTCACCCCACTTATACATCTAATTTCAAATCCCCTACTCCAAGCCCAACAAACCTCTCTCTTGTCTTCACTATCCAAAAAGTTGTTTTTCTCTGTGTCCTTTTGTTGCTGTCTGCCTGACTGGTGATTATATAGATTTTATGTACTTTTTTGTAAGATTGTTTTACCTAATTCTACTTGTTTTATTTTGCTTTTTGTATGATTTGTTTAGGTTTGTTTTTTTACCTCGCCTTCCTTGAAACCAGTAGTTATTTGTAGTTTGTATTAATCTCCAAGTACTGGTTGCCGGGATTTGTTGGGATTAGTGACTGTTCTATTGGAGTTTTCTTCTGACATCTATATTTAGTTCCCCTTTTCTCTCTTATCCTCTTTCTTTTCTCTCTGACTTTTTTTCTCTTTCTCTTTTTTTCTTCTTCCTCTCTTTTTTATTTTTTATTTTATTTCTTTTGTTGAGATATTTATTTATTTATTGTCTCCCTCTCCCAATTTGATTATGGCATTTTTTTCTTTTCTTTTTTCCTCATTTTCCTCTTCTTCTTTCTCTACTTACCCCTAATTTGTCTTTCATTGGTGGTCACCTTATTTGTGATTATTAACATCGTGAATACATTTCTGTTCAGTGCCTTGTGTGTTGTACCTGGTCATGTTGTAGTTTGTACCTTTGAATCAACATAGGAAAGAGAACTACATAACCAGACACCCGGAGAAGAAAGATCATGGGCAGAAGAAGAAACAACCCGCATATGACAGAAAGGCAGGTATCACCAGAAAAGGAAGTAAACGAAATAGAATCTGAAATAAGCCTGCCAGAGAAAAAGTTCAGAGAAATGATCATAAGGTGGATGAAAAGAATGGAAGACAAAATCGACAATGTGAGTAAGAGCCAAGAGGAAATGAAGAGAAAGCAAGAAGAATTGCAGAAGAACCTAGAAGAAATGCAGAAGAACCTAGAATAAATGCAAAATAATCAAGAAGCAATGAAAAATGACATCACTGCTATAAAGAACTCAATAGAAAACATCAAAAGTAGATTAGAAGAGGCAGAGGAATGCATCAGTGAGCTAGAAGACATGGTAGGAAAACATACCCAAATACAGCAGCTTCTAGGAAAAAAAATTAGAAAGCAAGAAGAGAGCCTAAGGGAACTTTAGGATAACATGAAAAAAAAAAACCCAACAATATCCGCATAATTGGGGTTCCAGAGAGAGTGGAAACTGAACAAGGATTAGAGAACCTGTTTGAAGAAATAATGACAGAAAATTTCCCCAATATAGAAGAGAAAAAACCCCACACAAAACCAAGAAGCTCACAGAGTCCAAGCAAAATAAACACTGAAAAACCAACACCAAGGCACATTATAATTAAATTGGCAAACAGCAATGACAAAGCAAGAATCTTAAAAGCGGCCAGAGAGAAACAGAAAGTTACCTACAAAGGAACCCCCATAAGACTAGCTACTGATTTTTCAACAGAAACTCATCAGGCCAGAAGAGAGTGGAATGAAATATACAAAGTCATGCAGAGGAAGAGTGTGAATCCAAGAATACTGTACCTGCAAGGCTTTCAATAAAAATTGAAGGTGAAATCAGAAGCTTCACAGACAGAAAAGGACTAAAGGAATATATTACCACCAAACCAGCAATGCAAGAAATGTTAAAGGGTCTGCTGTAATAAAAAGAAATAGGAAGCGAAGAAGGAACTGTGGGCTAAAGACTAAAAATGGCGACGGATAAATACCTATCAATAATAACTTTAAGTGTAAATGGATTAAATGCTCCAATCAAGAGACATAGGGTAATCAATTGAATAAGAAAACATGATCTACATATCTGCTGTCTACAAGAAACTCACCTCAGGAAAAGAGATGCACACAGATTGAGGGTGAAGGGATGGAAGATGGTATTTAAGGCAAATAGAAATGAAAAAAAAGCTGGGGTTGCAATACTTATATCTGACAAATGAGATCTCAAAGTGAAGGACATAATAAGAGATAAAGAAGGCCACTTCATAATACTAAAGGGAACAATCAAACAAGAAGATGTAACTCTGATAAACATATACACACCCAACATAGGAGCACCTAAATACATTAAAAAAAAACTCCTGAAGGGTATTAAGGGCGAGATTGACAGCAACATAATCATAGTAGGAGACTTTAATACCCCACTTTCACCACTGGACAAATCCTCTAAACAAAATATCAGCAAAGAAACATCAATCCTAAACGACTCACTAGACCAGATGGAATTAATTGACATCTTCAGAACATTTCACCCCAAAGCCACAGAATATACATTCTTCTCCAGTGCACATGGGTCATTTTCAAAGATAGATCATATGTTGGGTCATAAGAAAAGTCTCTTCAAATTCAAGAAGATAGAAATCATATCAAGCATTTTCTCAGACCACAGTGGCATAAAACTGGAAATCAATTATAATAAAAACAATAGAAAGAAATTAAGCACATGGAGACTAAACAGCATGCTATTAAAGAATGATTGGGTAACCAGAGAGATCAAGGAAGTAATAAAAAACATCATGGCAACAAATGACAATGACAACACAACAATCCAAAATTTATGGGACACAGTGAAAGCAGTCTTGAGAGGGAAGTTCATAGCCCTACAAGCCTACTGCAAAAAACAGGAAAAAATGGTAATAAATTACCTAACCCTACAACTTAAAGAGCTAGAACGAGAGCAACAAGATAATCCCAGTGTACATAGAAGGAATGAAATAGTGAAGATCTGAGTAGCGATAAACAAGTTGGAGACCAAAGAAACAATTCAAAAGATCAATAAAACCAAGAGCTGGTTCTTTGAAAGGATAAACAAGATTGATGGACCTCTATCCAGGCTCTCCAAGAAGCAAAGAGAGAAGACCCAAATAAACAAAATCAGAAATGAAAGAGGAGAAATAACAACAGACCCTGCGGAAATACAAAGGACTGTTAAAAAATACTATGAACAACTCTATTCCAACAAATTGGATAACCTTCAAGAAATGGACATTTTCCTAGAAAAATATAACCTTCCAAAACTCAACGAGGAGGAATCTAAACATTTCAATAATCCAATAACTATGGAAGAAATTGAAGCAGTCATCAAAAAGCTTCCAGCAAATAAAAGCCCAGGACCAGATGGCTACACAGGAGAGTTTTACCAAACATTCAAGGAAGAATTAAAACCTATCCTCCTCAGACTATTCAAAAACATTCAAGAAGAAGGAACACTTCCAAACCCTTCTATGAAGCCAGCATCACCCTAATACCAAAAACAGATAAAGACAACACAATGAAAGAGAATTATAGGCCAATATCTCTCATGAACATAGATGCCAAAATCCTCAGCAAAATTCTAGCAAATAGGATCCAGCAGTACATCAGAAAGATCATACACCATGAAAAAGTAGGATTCATCCCAGGAATGCAGGGATGGTACAATATCCACAAATCAATAAACGTGATACATCACATAAACAAATTGAGAGATAAAAATCACATAATCATATCAATTGACGCTCAAAAAGCATTTGACAAAATCCAATACCCTTTCTTGATAAAAACTCTCAGAAAAGTGGGAAAAGAAGGAGAATACCTCAACATCATAAAAGCCATATATGATAAACCCACAGCTAACATCATACTCAATGGGCAAAAACTAAAACCATTTCCCCTAAGAACAGGAACAAGACAGGGATGCCCACTCTCACCTCTCTTGTTTGACATAGTTCTGGATGTATCAGCCATTGCAAGTAGACAAGAAGAAGAAATAAAAGGCATCCAAATTGGAAAAGAAGAAGTTTTATCCTTATTTGCAGATGACATGATACTGTACATAAAAAAACCCAAAGGACTCCATTCCAAAACTAAATGACTTAATTAATGAATTAGGTAATGTAGTAGGATACAAAATTAATGCTACGAAGCCTGTGGCATTTCTATATACTAATAGTGAAATTACAGAAAGAGAGACTAAAAAAGCAATCCCATTTACCATCCTACCAATAAATTTAAGATACCTAGGAATAAACCTAACTAAAGAGGTAAAAGACCTATATGTAGAAAACTACAGGACAGTGAAAAAAGAGATAGAGGAAGAAATAACAGATGGAAGAGCATACCATGATCATGGATTGGGAGAATCAACATCATTAAAATGTCCATACTACCCAAAGCAATCTATAGATTCAAAGCACTACCCATTAAAATACCAACAACATATTTCACAGACCTAGAAAGAATTCTCCATAGATTCATATGGAACAAAAAAAGAACACGAATAGCTACAGCAATTCTGAGAAAGAAGAATAAAGTAGGTGGGATCTCAATACCAGATTTCAATCTATATTACAAAGCAACTGTTCTCAAAACAGCCTGGTACTGGCACAAGAACAGACATATCGACCCATGGAATAGAATAGAGAACCCAGGTATCCACCCAAACCACTATTCTCAACTAATATTTGACAAAGAAGGCATGAACATACAATGGAGCCAAGATAGCCTCTTCAATAAATGGTGTTGGGAAAATTGAACAGATATATGCAAAAAAATAAAACTGGACCACCAACTTACACCAAATACAAAAATAAACTAAAAATGCATACAGGACTTAAACATTAGATGGGAACCATAAAAATACTAGAGGACTCCACAGGCAGCACAATATCAGACATATGCTGAAAGAACTTCCCTGATACTGGAAGCTAAAGAAAAAATAAACAAATGAGACTACATCAAAACAAAATTCTTTTGCACAGCAAAAGAAACCATCAACAAAGGAACAAGAAAGATCATTGCATGGGAGAACATATTTGCAAATGTTATCACTGATAAAAGTTTAATCTCCAACATCTACAGCCAACTTCTACAACTTAATAAAAGGAAGATAAACGACCCAATAAAAAAATGGGCAACGGACCTAAATGGAACCTTTTCGAAAGACGACAGAAGGAAGGCCAAGAGACACATGAAAACATGTTCAAAGTCACTAATTATCCGAGAGATGCAAATCAAAACCACAATGCGATACCATCTTACACCTGTCAGAATGGCAATCATCAACAAATCAACAAACGACAAGTGTTGGCGAGGATGCAGAGAAAAACGAATCCTTGTGCACTGTTGGTGGGAGTGCACACTGGTGCAGCCACTGTGGAGAACAGTATGGAGTTTCCTCAAAAAACTAAAAATGGATCTGCCATTTGACCCTGTAATCCCACTCTTAGGAATTTATCCTAAGAAATTACAAATACGAATCAGAAAGGATTTATTCACTCCATGTTCATAGGAGGACAATTTACAATAGCTACAAGTTGGAAACAGCCTAGGTGCCCGTCAGCAGATGAGTGGATCAGAAAACTGTGGCACATCTACACAATGGAATTCTATGTTGCCTTTAAAAAGAAGGAATTCTTACCATTTGCAGCAACCTGGATGGAACTGGAGAACCTTATGCTTAGTGAAATAAGCCAGTCAATGAAGGAGAAGCACCACATGATCTCACTCATTTGTGGATAATAAAGAACATTGTAAACTGAAGAACAAAAGGATAGATACAAAGGCAGTAAAGCATCAAACAGACTGTCAAATTATAGCAGGAAGATTAAGGAGAGATGGGGTAGATGAGAGATCAATGAAAGGACTTTTATACATGCATATAAGTATAACCAATGAACATAGACACTGGGGGGTTGGCGTATGCCTGGGAGGGAGGGGGGCAATGGGGAGATATATATACATGTAACACAATAAAAAAAAGTAAAAAAAGAAGAACTCTAAGAGGAGCTGTTGGCTATGGGCGCTTTTTTGGGTTGAAAGTGGGGTGGGGGGAAACGCATGCAGTAGTATGAAAGCAGCCAAAGGATTCCCAGAGATTTGGGAGAAAACATGTTGATAATAAATGTGTTATTGTTACTGTGTTATTGTTTTATTACTGTGTTGTGAAGATAAGAAATAATTCTGTATGCTAAAGCTTCCTCCTCAATAAAAATATAAAGGGTGTGTAAAGATCGTGTCTGTCTGGGTTATTGAGCAAGCATAGGTGGGTACCCAGAGGCATCAGACACTTACCAGGTACCTTGCCTGAAACAACTCTATCCTGAAGCCTTGCAATCCTTAGATGAGGAAACTATGGTCCAGTGAGGCTCAAGGGACCTACCTACAGTCATCTGCATTTGTGTCAAAGGAAGTGGAGGGACTAGGCATCTGAAAAATAGCATTAGTTCTCCACTAACTGGGATATGAAGCTCTGAGTGGCCTAGCTGTACCATCCTATAATAGCCCCCCCCCTCCCTCTCTCTCACACACACACACACACACACACACACACACACACACACACACACCAGCCCTGGGGAGGGAAGCCAATCAGGGTGGGGCAGGAGGGCCTTTCCATTTGGGGCACTAGGTGATGCTATGTGTCACCAGTAAACTAGCTGGTGCAGTTTTTAAACACACCCACAGTACACAGAGACCCTCCCAGCAAGATTTCACTGTCCTCATAGCATGTGGATCAGAAGAAACTGAACCCCATTTTGGGATTTGCTGAAGTTTTCCAGCCATGAATTGGAAATATATTTCCTGGTACTATGGGTGGGAAGGTTTATTGAGCTCCCTACTAAGTACAATTGCTGAGCCACACACTTGATATTCATTATCCCAGTTCATTTACCCCCATCTTAGAGAAGAGGAAATAGGCTTACAGAGAAGTCACTGGCCCAAGGTTTATAGCTGGTAAGTGGCTCTTTCTCAGCCCCACAGCTGCCCAGTAGTCAGCTCCTCACTGCCCTACTGTCTTCCGGGTCTGTCCCCCATACTGCCCACCTTCCCTTCAGATGACAGGACTACAGCAAGAGACAAAGCCCAGTTTCAGAGGCACATTGGCTTTGCCCCTTTCAGGGGAAGAAAGGAAGGAAGAGAGAGGAAGGCAACCAGTGCATTTTGGAGCATGTGCCAGGCAGGCACTTTCACCAACATCATCTCATTTCATTCCCACAACAACTCAGTTAGGCAGGTATATCCTTTTAGAGCTGAGAGACTTGGATCTTAGAGATATAAGGTTCCACAGTGGACTCAGGTCTGTGTGACTTCCAAACTCACAGACTTTCAACTCTAATCCACCATGCTATTTTCCAGAAAAGCCACTGATAAGCTCAAGCTTTAACCTGACCTGATTCTAGGCCTTTGCCTAAGCAACAAGAGCTGCATCAGGTGCATGATCTTCGTAGGCTCTGGGAGAACCAGCCAGGTGGCATTTCTGTGCTGCAGAGAAAGATAGGGAGTGGTAGTGCTTACTGTCCTCTGGAGAGGATCAAGGTTGTGGGGTCATGAGTTGCATCGTGAGCACTGAGGCTTCCTGTTCTGCTTCAGGGGTCAGATAAGGTCTCCAGCACTCCCTCATTTTCATTGCTGGCAAGGATCAGTGACCTCAGATTTTCTCATGGTCCATCAGAGCATGTGGGGGAAAGTAAGAAGGGTAGGGTGAGCCTTGCCCAACCCTGCTAGAAGCCCAGTGAGTATAGGGAACAGGGTCCTTGATTCCAGTCTGGTCTTGCCACTGACTCCATTTAGAACTTGCATAAGTCTCATTCCTACTCAGACCACAGTCACTGTTGGATCCCTGGGGCCTAGCAAACGGCTGTGTGCACAGTAGAATCTCAAACCTAGGCTGGTACATAAATAAATGAGTGAATAAGTTTGCTGCTCAATGAAGACCTAGAGGTTGCATGCTAGGGGCATCTGTAGAACATATGTAGCCTGAAGGATGGAGGCTCCCCTCCAAAATGGAATCACAATCCAAATCTCCCTAATCTGGAAGGATGTGCTGATATGATCTTGGCCCAGGTGCATCTGTGAAATCTCACAGTCAGGTTCAGAAACCAACTGCGGGAGACTGAGTAGGGAAGATGAGTCTTAGAAGAAACTTGTGGAAAAAGAAATCTGACAACTTCAGTTGATGGGATTCAGGATGAATCAGCAGAGAGGGTGCCAGAAATACCTATGCCTTCCTGGGCTGCTGCAGCAGAATGGGTGGGGAAGGGTGTCCAAGAGATGGGCAGGCCTTGCCTGGGGTCTGGAGCAGCCAATGGAATGTGATTAGGTTGCACCTCACAGAAACCTTTTGGCATGCCAGGAGTAAGGAAATCCTATCTAATAAAAGAGTAACATGCAAACTGACTGTACCTCCACTACACCCACAAGCCACTCCCACCAACCAATCAGGATCAATTATGCAAATTAACCCAACCAAGATAGCTGCAGCCACAGAGCTGCATCAAGCAGGAGACTTGGGCTTCCCTGCTGCTCTGGAGGACCCAGGCCTACACTCAAGGCTACAAAGTTTCAATTATAGAAGATAAATAAACCCCAGATACCAGGGCCTCTGCTTGAGTTGCTGGGGTGCATGGCCAGTCTGCAAACCACCACAGGCCCCTCACTCAGGATGCCCTACTCCCCAAGGGAACCCCCACCCTAATCCGGGACACCCTTTAGGGCAAACCAGCTGGCCCCAACCCATGCACCAGGCCTCTATCCTATCTAATGAAAGAGTAATATGTAAATTGAACATCACTCCAACACACAAGATAGCTGCCACCATGCAGTCAAAGATGGCTGCCCCCATGTAGACACAAGATGGCCACAAGATGGCTAGCAGGGGAGGGCAGTTGAAAAGGACCAGGTCTGCAAGGGAGGGCAGTTGTGGGTGATCAAATCAGCAGGGGAGGGCAGTTGGGAAGGACCAGGTCTGCAAGGGAGGGCAGTTGGGGGCAACCAGGCCTGCAGGGGAGGGCAGTTAGGGTTGACCAGGCCTGCAAGGCAGCGCAGTTAGGGGTAATCAGGCTGGCAGGGGAGCAATTAGGCATCAATCAAGCTGGCAGTGGAGTGGTTAGGGGGTGATCAGGCTGGCAGGCAGAATCAGTTAGGAGCAATCAGGAAGGCAAGCAGGCAAGCAATTGGGAGCCAGCAGTCCTGGATTGAGCCAGCAGTCCTAGGTTGTCCAACTGCCCATTTAGGCTGATCCTACTTGCATCCCAGATTGGAAAGGGTGAAAGATGGGCTGAGGGACACCCCCGGCCCCCTCTGTGCATGAATTACATGCCCCAGGCCTCTAGTATTAGAATAAAGGAAAAGGAGAAGGAAGAAAAGTGAGGGCAGTAAAGGAGTGACAAGGATGGTGAGGGCCATAAAAATCCTGTTCCCAAGGGATGGGAGAAGAAAAATAAAATTTTTCTGAATCCACTGTTCCCCTCATTCATTCTGTCACTTGTTTCATTTGCACAATTCTACTGTGAACTCCAGCAGTTTGGTATTTAGAACTCTTAACCGTCACCCTCCACTCACACCCACACTGATGGAATCAGAATCTCCAGGAATTTCTATGTCTAATAAAACAAAACTCTAAGCAAGTCTAATGCCCAGCCCAGTGCAGAAAAGAGTCTTGGGACTAACTAGCTCAGGGGCATTTAATGGCTAATTTGGTTCTGAGCCTTCCCTTAGAGCTCCCCAGAGCAGAAACTAGTCTGGAGATCCCACATTAAGCCTGTAGTTAAGTGATCAAAAATATTTGTGTAATGACCCCAGGATATCCCATGGTCTGGTGTGAGCTTGCCTCTGCTAGACACCTGCTCAGATTTCACCCCCCTGAGAGTGAGGTGACATAGGATGGGTGCAGAAGTCTGACCCTTGGAAACCAGGTTTAGAGAAGCCTAACATCAGAAGTGACTCACACGGAACCCTTGTCCCTCCCACAAAATAAAAGTAAGCATTACCAAGGCAAGAGATTACCCCCAAACTGAGGGTTCTCCACCTCCCACTAGCACTTTTTTCATCCTTCCCAGACTAGGGAAAGCTCTGCAGGCTACTTCTCCCAGTGATTCAACAGACACAGAAACACAAAGCCTAGAGTTCTTAGTTGCTCTGGTAACAGTGGGATTTAATTGTAAGAAAACAGTCTCTGAAAGGTTTAGGAGGGTGGATATTTCCTTTGACAGAGGGAAGGTTCTGACCTGCTCCTTGAGTCCCTGTGCCCCTTTCTGCATGTGACACATTGGGATAGAGCTGGGGCCCCTTACCTTAGCAACTCTACTGGGAGTGGGTGAGGGTGACAGAAAGGAGGGTCCTGGCTTTTTATTCTGCTCTTGCTGTATAATGTTAATATAAGGAAGAGGCTAAAATGGAAGCTGTCAATATGTGAATTCATGGTGATTGTCCTCTGAACTGAGGGAACCTTGCCTCACAGGACCCATGCACAACCAAACCTGAAGAGGGCAAGCTCCCCAGCAATTACAGTCCTACCAGTTCCTCACCATGGAGGACACATAAGCCAGAGAGAATTTCCAGAAGTTCCAGACTTCTACTCTCAAGTTCAGCCCCTCCTTACCTCTCATCTGGACTACTGAAGTAGCCTCCTTGCTGGTCTAACCAGCTGCTAGTCTCTACCTCTTCTAATCAACTCACCTTCTACATGCTTGCTGGGGAGGAGAGTAGGTCCTGTTGCTCCTATACAAAAACCCTTTCATGCTTCTCCTTCCTCAATTAGAAGACTTGTGGACCTGATGTTGGCATTCTTCACTATCTGTTCATAAACTATGTATGCCATCTTATTTTCCCATGCCATTGTCTTCCTTCTTCCATTCAGTCCAAACCTCAGACATTCTGAATTACTCCCTTCTTCCTTGCATACCAGGGCCTTTGAACATCCTATTTCCTCTGCCTTAAAAATTCATAAACACTCTTGGCCCCACTCCAACTGGCAATCTCCTCAGCTCATAAACTACTTTCTCCAGGAGGCAGCCAACTCCTGCCCTTCTGAATCCCTACTCACTCCTCTAATCCCATTGCTTTGTGAGGCTTGAGTAGCTCCAGAGACCAGAGGCAGGTTCATGACTCCAAATGAGTTTGTTGCTGCAAGGCGCCTTTTCAGTGTGAGAACATGCACTTGTTCCCTTGCAGGTGGGTCTGCATTGGCAGTAGCTTTTTGGAGAAGCACTGGCCTCTTTTAAACCTGGCTGAGGACTCTGGGAGCATCCCTACCTCCATCAAGTTGGACATATGGATGATAGGGACAAGTTGGGGAAGAAAAAGCAGGAGCTTGCAAAACTGGTTGTTCATTCCCAACTGAGCATCCTGTTGATGGCTTCTGCCTCTTTGAGGGGCCATCACTTGCACTTAGTGGTGTGGTGGAGAGTAACCTCTACTTGGCATCAGAGTCACACAGATCTGTCTTTGAAGTCTGGCTCTGCCACTTGCTTGTGTACCCTTGGGTTTGTCATTTTCCCTCTCTAAGTCCCAGTTCCCCTTTTCTAAAAATGGAGATAATAATAGGATAGATCAGTGAGATAATTGATATGAACCAACAATTAAAAATAGCAAATACTTATTAGCACTTACTATTTGTTGGGCACTAAGTGCTTTATATTTATTAACTTATTGAATCATCATGACAACCTTATAAAGTAGATAGTATTATTCCCCATTCTGAAGATTAAGAAATGGCACAGAAAGTTTAAGTTGCCCATTGTCACAACAAATAGTATGCAAGTGCTTTTGAGCTTGCCTGACAGATAGGGAAAGTTCTGTGGATCAGAAATGAGGCCAGTGGAGCAGAAGAGTGCCAAGATTCAGAGCAGGGGTCTTAATCTCTTCTAGGTCATCAATCCCTCTAGCAATTTGGTGAAGCCTCTAAAACCCTTCTCAGAATAATGTTTTCAGGTGCATAAAATAAAATATACAGAATTACAAAGGAAAACACTCCTATTGAAATAGTTATAAAATATGTTTAAGAAATTGTGATCTTGTTATAGTACTCCTTTAATAGTGTGATGAAGGACAAAGTTTAGTAGCAAGTCTATAGAATGAACTACTAATGATGAGCATCAGTAACTTTTTTGAGATACAACAACTGTAATGTGATGTGAAAATAATTTGTGATTTCTATTGGAGAATAAAGTCACAGATACTGCTAATACTATTGTGGCTTGTTGCCTATACAGTATTCCTAAGTTAAGGAAATGCTAAATTTCTCTTACTAGTACAGGTTAGTGGAAATAAGATCAAATACTTTTCTCATCCAAGTTCATAGACCCCCTAAATTCTCTCCACATAGCCCTTGGAGGTTTATGGAGCTCAAGTTAAGGACCTCTGCCCTTGGATATCAGAGAAAAGACAATGGTTACACAGTCAGCTATGAGGAGAAGCTGGAGGGTATGGGAAGGGAAAGGGGGCTGGCAGAAAGACAAGTGTGTGGTTTCTCTTTCAAGAACTGTTTACAAAAGCCTTGAAGTCTGGATGATCTCTCTTTCTCTTGGTCCTGAGTCAGCAGCTCAGGGTGCGGCTGAGACTGACATACTTGGTTTGAATTTTAAGCTCACCATACACCCATCCCTAAGAGTTGCTTTGTTGCCATTTCCTTACCAGTAAAATATTGGTGGGTTTACCTTTATTTTAAAAACCTTTCACACACAGATTTCCCATTTATCTGGAAATAATCTTTAAGTGGACATTTTATTGGCTCTAAGGTATTTTCTGAGCTAATGGATGCTTTTGCCCTAACACCCCAGCCAGGTTTAGGGCTCCCAAAGAGAAGGGGAAAGATTATCAACTGAGCCATGCACCCCAGAACACCAGTCAGAATTGGTACTTTTCCAAAATACCAAATGCTTTTTCCTGACCTCCTGGCTTTGCCACCTCTCAGCAGAGTCCCTGCCAACCAGAGCAGCATATCCTGGAGACTGCGACCAAGGAGACAAATGGTTTGAACAGCAGTAGGCCTCTCTTTTTCTAAGTTGCCTACATTCCAATTCAATACTCAAAACGAGCACTGCCCCAGGCCCCAGATCTACTCACAATTCCTTGCTTGAAGATCCTAGCTGGCCAGGATCTGTTGCCTTCTGCTCTTACCTAAGCTCCAATTTTTATCAGAAATAATATTTATCTGATGGCCTTTTGCTAAAAAGGCTGAGCTTATAATTTCCAAAGTGAGAGGGTGGGACAGCAATAGTTTTAGGAATTACTGCCACTGGCTAATAAAGAGACTGAATGAATTTGCTTCAGTTAGTCCAGGGGACAGAACAGTATGCTTCAGGGATCAGACTGAGAGCTCCACATCCTGGAATGTGAAGAAGACTTATTTTCTTGACTATAAAATAAACATATGTATTTCTTAGACTGGCCAAAGCTCCCAAATATAGACTGAGAGAGACAGAGTACCAAATGAGAACTTAAATAAACTTTGGTTAGCTAGATTGACCAAGAATAAAAGAGATATCTCAATTACTAAAATTAGAAATTACAATTGTTCTTACAGAAATAAAAAGGAGTATAAAAAGAATACAATGAACAATTATTTGACAATAAGTTTTGACAAAGATGAATTGCATAAATTCCTAGAAAGATAAAAGCTGCTGCAAATAACTGAAGAAAAATAATAGAAACTCCAAGTGAACCTGTAATAAGAGACTGAATTAGTAATCAAAACTACCATGAAGACACAGATGGCTTCTTTGGTGAATTCTACAAAACATTTAAAGATGAATTAATGTCAGTTCTTTATAAACTCTTTCAAAATATAGAAGAGAAAGTAACACATTTTAACTCATTTTCCAAGGTCAGTATTACCCTGATATCAAAACTAGACAGAAATATCACAAGAAAACTACAGATCAATATCTTTTATAAATATGGACACAAGACAGTTTGAAGATGGCTGCCAAAGGGAAGGCAGACTGCAAGATAGTGTGTGAGTGAGAAAACAAAGGGAGAGTGTGTGGTTGCACAGTGAGTGATTGTTGGTAAATTGAGGGACAGCTATACTCCAGAAGACAGTGAGGGACTGACTGGGAAATGTCCACTGCTACTGGGTCCCCTCCAGGAGAGACTGGCTTAGACACTAAGACTGCGACATCTTGAAGGAAAAAGTGTATGTTATCGGACTACGGCACCCACTAAACAGCTGTGAACCCGAGAACACTGGTCCCCAAGTGCAACAAGCACACAGATTCAGAGGAGCTCTACATTCCCTCACAAAAAGGAGAGAGAAAACTACATAACCAGACACCCGGAGAAGAGAGATCACGGGGAGACAAAGAAAGAGCTCACATATGAAAGAAAAGCAGGCATCACCAGAAAAGGCAGTAAACGAAATGGAGACCAGCAACCTGTCAGAGAAAGAATTCAGAGTAATGGTCATAAGGTGGATGAAAAGAATGGAAGACAAATTCAACAATATGTGTAAGAAACAAGAGGAAATGAAGAAGAACCAAGAAGAAATGAAATATAACATCACTGCTGTAAAGAACTCAATAGAAAGCATCAATAGTAGACTAGAAGAAGCAGAGCACCGCATCAGTGTGCTAGAACACAAGGTAGGAAAAATACCCCAGTAGAGCAGCTTCTAGAAAAAAAACACATTAAGAAGTAGAAGGAGAGCCTAAGGCCATGGTCAGCAAACTGGCTCAAGAGCCACAGGCAGCTCTTTGGCCCCTTGAGTGTGGCTCGTCCACTAAATACCATGGCCTGGGCAAGTCTATTTTGAAGAAGTGGCATTAGAAGAAGTTTAAATTAAAAAAATTTGGCTCTCAAAAGAAATTTCAATCTTTGTACTGTTGATATTTGGCTCTGTTGTCTAATGAGTTTGCCATCCACTGGCCTGGAACTTTGGGACAACATGAAACAAACAAACAAAAAAAATAGATATAATAGGGGTGCCAGAAAGAGAGGAAACTGAGCAAGGAATAGAAAACTTGTTTGAAGAAATAATGACAGAGAACATCCTTGATATAGGGAAGAAAAAACCCACACAAATCCAAGAAGCTAATAATAGTCCCAAACAAAATGAACCCCCCAAAACTAATGCCAAGGCACATTATAATTAAACGGGCAAACACCAATGTCAAAGTAAGAATCTTAAAAAGAGGCCAGAGAGAGACAGAAAGTTACTTACAAAGGATCCCCAACAGATTAATGACTGATTTATCAACAGAAACACATCAGGCCAGAAGGGAATAGAATGAAATATACAAAGTCATGCAAAGGAAGGGTCTGGATCCAAGAATACTGTACCTAGCAAGGCTATAAATCAAAATAGAAGGTGAAATCAGGAGCTTCACAGACAAAAAAGGACTAAGGGAATTTATGATCACCAAACCAGCAATGTGAGAAATGCTAAAGGGTCTGCTGTAAAAAGAAGAAAAATAAAATGAAGAATGAACACAGGGGCAATGAATAAAAATGGCAATGAACAAGTACCTTTCAATACTAACTTTAAATATAAATGGATTAAATGTCCCCATCAAAAGACATAGGGTAATGGATTGGATAAGAAAACATGACCCATATATTTGCTGTCTACAGGAAACCCACTTCAGAAAAAAGAGATACACACTGACTGAAAGTGAAGGGATGGAAAAAGGTTTTTCAGGCAAATGGAAATGAAAAAAATAAAGCAAGGATAGCAATACTTATATCTGACAAATTAGATCTCAAAGTGAAAGATATAAAAGGAGATAAGGAAGGCCACTTCATAATACTAAAGGGAGCAATCCAGCAAGAAGAAATAACTCTAGTAAACATATACACATCCAATACAGGAGCACCCAAATACATAAAAAATATCTCCTTTAGGATATCAAGAGAGAGATTGAGAGCAATACAATCATAGTAGGAAACTTTAATACCCCACTATCACCACTAGACAAATCCTCTAGACAAAAAATCAGCAAAGAAACATCAATCCTAAATGACTCACCGGATCTGATGGAATTACAGTGGTACCTTGAGATATGAGTGCCCTAACATACGAGATTTTTGAGATACAAGCCGTCGAGCGGCCGATTTTTGCTTTGAAATACGAGCAACATTTGAGATAGGAGTAATCGCGTGGATCAGCTGGCTGCACATGACCCACCAGTTTACCGTGACTCAAGCATCTCATAGTTTCCCACACCTCAAGGTTACGGAATGAATTAAACTCGTATCTCGAGGTACCACTGTAATTGACAACTTCAGAACATTTCACCTCAAAGCCAAAGAATATACATTCTTCTCAAGTGCACATGGGTTATTTTCAAAGATAGACCATATGTTGGGTTATAGGCAAAGGCTCTTCAAATTCAAGAAGACAGAAATAATATCAAGCATCTTCTCAGATCACAGTGGCATAAAACTGGAAATCAATTACAATAAAAACAATCTAAAAAAATCAAACACATGGAGACTAAATAGCATGCTATTAAACAATGACTGGGTTAGCATAAAGATCAAAGAAGAAATAAAAAACATCATGGCACCTGAGACCGGTTTGGCTCAGTGGATAGAGCATCAGCTTGTGGACTGAAAGGTCCCAGGTTCGATTCCAGTTGGGGGCATGTACCTTGCTTGTGGGCACATCTCCACTGTGGGGCGTGCAGGAGGCGGCTGATCAATGTCTCTCACTCATCGATGTTTCTGACTTTCTATCTCTCTCCCTTCCTTTCTGTAAAAAAACAATAAAATATATTAAAACAAAACAAAAACATCATGGCAACAAACAACAATGAAAACACAACAATCCAAAATCTATGGGACACAGTGAAAGCAGTCTTGAGAGGGAAGTTCATAGCTCTACAAGCCTACTGGAAGAAACAATAAACAATGGTAATAAATTACCAAACCCTACAACTCAAAGACTTATAAAGAGAGCAACAAGAAAAGCCCAGGGTAAGCAGAAAGAAGGAGATAATAAAGATTAGAGCAGAGATAAATGACATAGAGACAAAAAAGAGCACAGTACAAAACCAAGAGCTGGTTCTTTGAAAGAATAAACAAGATTGATGAACCTATAGCCAGGCTCAACAGGAAACAAAGAGAGAGGACCCAAATAAACAAAATCAGAAATCAAAGAGGAGAAACAACAACAGACCACACCAAAATACAAAGGATTGCTAAAAAATATTATGAAAAACTCTATTCCAACAACTGGACAACCTGGAAGATATGGACATATTCCTAGAAAAAATACAACCTTCCAAAACTCAATCAGGAAGAATCTAAACATCTCAATAGGCCAATAACTATGGAAGAAATTGAAGCAATCATCAAAAAGCTTCCAGCAAACAAAAGCCTGGGTCCAGATGGCATCACAGGGAGTTTTACCAAACATTGACAAAAGTAAAATCCATTCTCCTCACACTATTCCAACAAATTCAAGAGGAAAGAACACTTCCAAGCTTCTTCTATGAAGCCAGCATCACTCTAATACTCAAACTAGATAAAGATAACACAATGAATGAGAATTATAGGCCAATATCCATTATGAACATAGATGCCAAAATCCTCAACAAAATTCTAGCAAATCAGACCGAGCAGTACATCAGAAACATCATACACCATGATCAAGTAGAGGAGATGCAAGTATGTTACAATATTCATACATTAATAAATGTGATACATCACATAAACAAATTGAGAGATAAAAATCACATAGTCATATCAATTGATGCAGAAAAATCATTTGACAAAATCAACACCCTTTCTTGATAAAAACTCTCAGCAAGTTGGGAATAGAAGGATCGTACCTCAACATAATAAAAGCCATATATGAAAAACCCACAGCCAACATCATACTCAGTGGGCAAAGCTAAAATCATTTCCCCTAAGAACAGGAACAACACAGAGATACCCAATCTTACCCTGTTCAATATAGTACAGGAAGTATTAGCCATTGCAATTAGACAAGAAGAAGAAATAAAAGGCATCCAAATTGGAAAGTAACAGGCAAACCCTTCCTTATTTGCAGATGGCATGATATTGTCTATAAAAAACCCTGAAAGACTCCATCAAAAAAACTATTAGAGTTAATAAATGAATTCGGCAATGAGGCAGGATACAAAATTAATGCCAAGAAATCTTTGTTGATTTGTTGATGATAGTCATTGTGACAGATGTGAGATAGTATCGCATTGTCATTTCGATTTGAATCTCTCAGATAATTAGTGACTTCAGCATGTTTTCATGTGTCTCTTGGCCTTCCTTCTGTCTTCTTTGAAAAGACTCTATTTAGGTCCATTGCCCATTTTTTAAAATTAGATCATTTATCTTCCTTTTATTAAGTTGTATAAGCTGGCCGTAGATGTTGGAGATTAAACCTTTATCAGTGATAACATTTGCAAATATGTTCTCCCATACAGTGGGATTTCTTGTTGTTTTATTGATGGTTTTTTTTGCTGTGCAAAAGATTTTTATTTTAATGTAGTCCCATTTGTTTGTTTTATCTATTGGCATTTCTATACACCAATAGTGAACTTACAGAAAGAGAGACTAAAAAAAGCAATCCTATTTACCATTGAAACAAAAAAAAACCTGAAATACCTAGGAAGAAACTTAACTAAGGTGGTAAAAGACCTATATGTGGAAAACTACAGGACACTAAAAAAAAGAGATAGTGGAAGATATAAACAGATGGAAGAATATACCATGGTCATGGATTGGTTGAATCAATAATATTAAAATGTCCATATTACCCAAAGCAATCTATAGATTCAATGCAATCCCCATTAAAATACCAATGGCATATGTCACAGACCTAGAAAGAACTTTCCAAAGATTCATCTGGAACAAAAAAAAAAGATCTCAAATAGCTATAGTAATCCTGAGAAAAAAGAATAAAGTAAGTGGGATCTCAATACCAGATTACAAAGCCACTGTTCTCAAAACAGCCTGGTAATGGCACAAGAATAGATATATGGACCAATGGAATAGAGTAGAGAATCCAGATATCGACCCAAACCACTATGCTCAATTAATATTTGACAAAAGAGTCATGAACATAAAATGGTTTAAAGAAAGTCTCTTCAACAAATGATGTTTGGATAATTGGACAGATACCTGCAAAAAAAAAAAAATGAAACTAGGCAACCAACTTATACCATATACAAAAAAGAAACTCAAAATGGATACAGGAGTTAAACATAAGATGGGAAACCATAAAAATACTAGAGGAATCCACAGGCAGCAAAATCTCAGACATATGCCAAAGGAACTTCTTCACTCATACTGCTCCTAGGGCAATGGATGCTAAAGAGAAAATAAACAAATGGGACTACATTAAAATAAAAATCTTTTGCACAGCAAAAGAAACCATCAATAAAACAACAAGAAATCCCACTGTATGGGAGAACATATTTGCAAATGTTATCACTGATAAAGGTTTAATCTCCAACATCTACGGCCAGCTTATACAACCTAATAAAAGGAAGATAAATGATCTAATTTTAAAAAATGGGCAATGGACCTAAATAGAGTCTTTTCAAAGAAGACAGAAGGAAGGCCAAGAGACACATGAAAACATGCTGAAGTCACTAATTATCTGAGAGATGCAAATCGAAATGACAATGCGATACCATCTCACATCTGTCACAATGACTATCATCAACAAATCAACAAATGACAATTGCTGGTGAGGATGCGGAGAAAAAGGAACCCTCATGCACTGCTAATGGGAATGCAGAGTGGTGCCACCACTGTGGAGAACAGTATGCAGTTTCCTCAGAAAAATAAAAATGGAACTCCCATTTGACCCAGTAATCCCACTCTTAGGAATATATCCTAAGAAACTAGAAACACCAATCAGAAAGGATTTATGCACCCCTATGTTCATAGAAGCACAATTTACAACAGCTACATTTTGGAAACAGCCTAGGAACCCATCAACAGATGACTGGATCAGAAAACTGTGGTACATCTACACAATGGAATACTATGCTGCCTTAAAAAAGAAGGAATTCTTACCGTTTGCAGCAACCTGGATGGAACTGGAGAACAATATGCTAAGTGAAATAAGCCAGTCAATGAAAGAAAAAATACTATATGATCTCACTCACTTATGGATAATAAAGAACATTATAAACTGATAAACAAAAAGAGATACAGAGGCAGTAAAGCATCAAACAGACTGTCAAACTATAGTGGGAAGTTTAGCGAGAGATGGGGTAGATAAGAGATCAACTGAAGGACCTGTATCCATTCTTATAAGCATAACCAATGTACACAACACACTGGAGAGTGAGGGCATGCATAGGAGTGGGGAGCAGTCAATTGGAAGGTATGTACACATGTAATACATTAATAAATAAATGGGAAAAAAGAAAATAAACAAATGAGATGGACTACATCAAAATAAAAAGCTTTTTCACAGCAAAACAAACCTTCAACAAAACAACAAGAAATCCCACTGTATTGGAGAAGATATTTGCAAATGTTGTCACTGATAAAGGTTTAATCTCTTACATCTACAGGGAATTTATACAACTTAATAAAAGGAAGATAAATGATCCAATTTAAAAACAGGCAACAGACCTAAATAGAATCTTTTCAAAAGAAGACAGAAGGAAGGCCAAGATACATATGAAAACATGCTCAAAGTCACTAATTATCTGAGAGATGCAAATCAAAACGACAATGCAGTACCATCTCTCACCTGTCTGAATGGCTATCATCAACAAATCAACAAAAAACAAGTGCTGGTGAGGATGCGAAGAAAAAGGAACCCTCATACACTGTTGGTGGATGCGGACTGGTCCAGCCATTATGGAAAACAATATGGAGTTTCCTCAAAATACTAAAAATGCAACTCCCATTTGACTCAGTGATCCCACTTCTAGGAATGTGTCCCAAGAAATTAGAAACACCAATCAGAAAGGATATATGCACTTCTATGTTCATAGCAGCACAATTTACAATAGCTAAGATTTGGAAAGAGCCTAGGTGCCTGTCAGCAGATGAGTGGATTAGAAAACTATGGTACATCTACCCAATGGAATACTACACTGCTATTAAAAAGAAGGAATTCTTACCATTTGCAGTAGCATGGATGGACCTGGAAAGCATTATGTTAAGTGAAATATGCCAGCCAGTGAAAGAAAAGTACCACATGATCTCACTCATTTATAGAAAATAATGAGCTTTATAACTGATGAACAAAAAGATAGATACAGAGGCAGTAAAGCACCGAATAGACTGTCAAATTACAACAGGAAGGTTGGGGAGTGTTAGACAGTGGGGGAAAGAGATCAACCACAGGACTTGTATACTTGCATATAAGTACAACCAATGGACACAAGACACTGGTGTGGAAGATGTGGTATGAGGTCATGCTACAGGGGATAGGGAAGGCTGTGGGAAGGTCAATGGGGGTAAAAAAAGGAGATATATGTAATATTATATGTAGTGCTTTAAACAATAAAAAATTCAATAATAAATAAATAAATATGGACACAAAAATCCTCAACAAAATACTCTCAAATCAAATCCAGTAACAGATAAAAAGCATCGTATACTATAACTAAGTAGTAGGATTTATCCCAGAAATGCAAACTTATTGTAACATCTTAAAATCAATTAATGAAATACAGCATATCTTATATAATAAAGAGGTCATATGCAAATTGACCATCACATCATCAAACAAGATGGCCACCCTATGTGGTCACAAGATGGCTGCCACGAGATGGCCAGCAGGAGAGGGCAGTTTGGGGCCATCAAACTGGCAGGGGAGGGCTGTTGGGTGCCATCAGGCCACCAGGGGAGGGATTGGGCCTAAACCAGCAGTTGGACATCCCTCAAGGTGTCCCAGATTGGAGAGGGTGCAGGCTGTGCTCAGGGACACCCCTCAGTGCATTGGACCTCTAGTAAATAGAATAAAAACAAAACATGATAATCTCAAATAGAAACAGAACAAGAATTTGACAAAAACCCAACACCCTTTCATGATAAAAACTCTCAACAAACTAGGAGTACAAAGGAATTCCTTCAACCTGATAAAGAGTTTCTATGAAAAACCCACAATAACATCATAATGGCAAAACATTAGAAGCTTTCCTGCTAAGTCCACTCTCTCTACTTCTCTCAACATTGTACTGGAGATTCTAGCAAGAGCAAATTGATTTTAAAAATAATAAATAAAAGGCATTGGAAAGATTGCAATGGAAGAAGTAAACCATAATTGCAGATGACATGATCTTGTATATAGACATATAAGGAATCTGCTAAAAACCTATTAGAATTAATAAATGAGCTCTACAAGGTTGTAGGATATAAAATCAATATAAAAACTCTATTGCTATACACTTGCAATTAATATGAAATAAAATTAAGAAAACAATTCCATTTACAATATCATCAAAAGGATAAAACAATAAGTTAAACAAGGTCATGCAAGACTTGTACACTGAAAACTTACAAAACATGTTGAAAGAAATTAAAGATAAAAAATGGAGAAATCCCATGCTCATGGATCAAAATACCTAATATTGTCAAGATGATAATACTCCCCCAAATGATCTACAGATTCAATGAAATCCCTACAAGAAATCCAGCTAAATTTTTTGTAGAAATTGAGAAGCTGATCCTAAAATTCATATGAAAATTCAAGGGACCCAGAATGGTCAAAACAATCTTGATAGAGAACAAAGTTGGAAGGCTCACACTTACTGACTTTCAAATTTTATACAAAGCTCCAGTAATCAAAATAATATGTTGTTAGCATAAGGATGGACCAGAAATAAACACATGCATCTGTGGAAAATTGATTTCTGACAAGGGTGCCAAGTCTTTTCACTAGGGAAAGAATAGTTATTTCAACAAGTGGTACTGGGATAACTGAATTTCCACATGCAAAAGAATCAAGTTGGAATTCATTCTCACAGTCATACAAAATTAAAACCAAAACTGATACATGTAACAGCTAAAACTTAGAAGGAATTACAGGTGTAAATCTTTGAGACCTTGGATTAGGAAACAGTTTCTTAGATATGACACTATTTTTATAAGAAACAAAAGAAAAAATAAATAAATTAAAGTTCATCAAAATAAAAACACTTTTATGTTACAAATAATATTATCATAAAAGTGAAAGGGCAGCCTATAGAATGCCAGAAAATATTTGCAAATCATATCTTTGATAAGAGACTTGTATTCATAATATATAAACATCTCCCACAAATTCTATATAACACTAGTAAAACCCCAATATGCAAATCGAAACACCAGCCGAATGACCAGTCGCTATGATGTGCACTAGCCAATGCCCAACTCAGGAGAGGGAGGTAGGGGAGGCTGGGGGAAGGTCAGTGGGGAAATTTTTACCTACAGCGGTGATCCAGGGCAGGGCCAGCCAGTGGGCGACGCCAAGCCACCATCCAAGGTGGGTGCCAATGGGTAGGGCCCTGGGGGACCTATCACCCTGCTGGCTGGTCGCCCCGCAGATAGGCCTTGATTGCCAGCCAGGCCTAGGGACCCTACCCTATATATTGGGAACAGTCTCTTAGATTAAAAATTAAAACCTGGCAAGACTACTCTACTGTAAAAACAAGATGATGCAATGCTGACAATCGTGGACTCTGGCTTGCACATTTTGTGTTCAGCCCTGATTCTGACACTTATAACTGCGTGACAAAGCCAATTACTTACCAGTAACTTCTGTTTCAGTTTTTCCACCCATAAGATGGGGAAAATGGTACTACTGCCTCAGAAGAATTATGTTATGTACTACTTTTTATAAAAAATGTAGCTGCCCATATAACAGCAAGATGCTTTTCACTTGTATGAAAAGTATGGTCACTGGTGCATGCAGTATTCTGGATTGTGAGAGGGATGTCAAGGATGCAGGTTGGACTGAGAGACCACCTGCCCTCCCCACCCCCCGCTATGCATGAATTTCAAGCACCAGGCTTCTAGTCAAAAATAAAAGACATAAACCAATTCAAAAATGGGAAAAGGACAAGTCTATTCCAATCTCATGTACCATTGCACCAAAAATATTAAGATACTTAGGAATAAACTTAACTAAGGACATAAAAGATCTGTATTCGGAAAACTATAGGACATTGAAAAAAGAGTTAGAGGAAGACATAAACAGATGGAAGAACCTACCGTGTTCATGGGTTGGTAGAATCAACATCATTAAAATGTCCATACTACCTAAAGCAATCTGTAGATTCAATGCAATACATATTAAAATACCAATGGCATATTTCAAATATCTAGAAAAATTAAAACTACCCCAAAATTCATCTAGAATAAAAAGGACCCCAAATAGCCACAGCTATCCTGATAAAGAACAAAGTTGGAGGGATCAAAGGACCAGATAGCAAGCTATATTAACAAGCCACAGTTCTCAAAACTGCCTGGTACTGGCACGAGAGCAGACATATAGACAAATGGAACAGAATAGAGAAACCAGAAATTTACCCAAGCCATTATACTCATTAGTATTTGACAAAGGAGGCAAGAGCAGACAATGGAGTAAAAAAGGTCTCTTTAATAAATGGTGCTGGGAAGGAGAGTTTTACCAAACATTCAAGGAAGAATTAAAACCTATCCTCATCAGACTATTCCAAAAAATTCAAAAAGATGAGACACTTCCAAATAGCTTCATCCTAATACCAAAACGAGATAAAGATAACACAATGAAAGAGAATTACAGGCCAATATCCCTCATGAACATAGATGCCAAAATCCTCAACAAAATTCTAGCAAATTGGATCCAGCAGTACATCAGAAAGATCATACACTATGACCAAGTAAGATATATCCCAGGAATGCAAGGATGATACAATATATGCAAATCAATAAACGTGATACATCACATAAACAAATTGAGAAATAAAATCACAATCATCAATTGATGCAGAAAAAGCATTTGACAAAAATCAAAACTCTTTCTTGATAAAAACTCTCAACAAGGTGGGAATAGAAGGATCATACCTCAACATCATAAAAGCCATATATGATAAACCCACAGCTAACATCATACTCAATGGGCATAAACTAAAACCATTTCTCCTAAGAACAGGAACAGGACAGGGATGCTCACTCTCACCACTCCTGTTCGACATAGTACTGGAAGTATTAGCTATTGCAGTTAGACAAGAACGAGAAATAAAAGGCATCCAAATTGGAAAAGAAGAAGTAAAGCTGTCCTTATTTGCAGACGACATGACAGAATACATAAAAAAACCGGAAAGACTCCATCGAAAAACTAATAGACTTAATAAATGAGTTTAGCAATGTAACAGGATACAAAATTAATGTCAAGAAATCTAAGCAACTATTCTTTTATTTTCTTTTATTTATTTTATTTTTATTAATTTTGTATACATATCTCCCCATTGCCCCCCCTCCCTCCCAGGCATACCCCAACCCCCCAGTGTCTATGTTCATTGGTTATGATTATATGCATGGATACAAGTCCTTTGATTGATCTCTTATCTACCTCACCTAACTTTAATCTTCCTGCTGTAATTTCACAGTCTGTTTGAAGCTTTACTGTCTCTGTATTTTCCTGCTGTAATCTTCCTGCTGTAATTTCACAGTCTGTTTGAAGCTTTACTGTCTCCTTTTGTTCATCAGTTTATAATGTTCTTTATTATCCCTCAATGAGTGCGATCATGTGATGCTTCTCCTTCATTGACTGGCTTATTTCACTAAGCATAAGGCTCTCCAGTTCCAACCAGGTTGCTGCAAATGGTAAGAATTCCTTCTTTTTAATGGCAGCATAGAATTCCATTGTGTATATGTACCACAGTTTTCTGATCCACTCATCTGCTGACGGGCACCTAGGCTGTTTCCCAATTGTGGCTATTGTAAATTGTGCTGCTATGAACATAGGGGTGCATAAATCCTTTCTGATTGGTGTTTGTAATTTCTTAGGATAAATTCCTAAGAGTGGTATTACAGGGTCAAATGGGAGATCCATTTTTAGTTTTTGAGGAAACTGCATACTGTTCTCCACAGTGGCTGCACCAGTCTGCATTCCCACCAACAGTGCACAAGGGTTCCTTTTTCTCCAGATCCTCGCCAACACTTGTCGTTTGTTGATTTGTTGATGATTGCCATTCCGACAGGTGTAAGATGGTATCGCATTGTCGTTTTGATTTGCATCTCTCGGATGATTAATGACTTTGAACATGTTTTCATGTGTCTCTTGGCCTTCCTTCTGTCGTCTTTTGAAAAGGTTCTATTTAGGTCCATTGCCCATTTTTTTATTGGATCCTTCATCTTCCTTTTATTAAGTTGTATAAGTTGGTTGTAGATTTTGGAGATTAAACCTTTATCAGTGATAGCATTTGCAAATATGTTCTCCCATGCATTGATCTTTCTTGTTGTTTTGTGGATGGTTTCTTTTGCTGTGCAAAAGCTTTTTATTTTGATGTAGTCCCATTTGTTTACTTCTTCTTTAGCTTCCATTGCCTTTGGAGCAATATCCGTGAAGAAGTTCTTTCGGCATATATCTGAGATTGTGCTGCCTGTGGATTCCTCTAGTATTTTTTATGGTTTGCCTTCTAATGTTTAAGTCCTGTATCCATTTTTAGTTTATTTTTGTATTTGGTGTAAGTTGGTGGTCCAGTTTCAATTTTTTGCATGTATCTGTCCAATTTTCCCAACACCATTTATTGAAGAGGCTATCTTGGCTCCATTGAATGTTCATGCCTCCTTTGTCAAATATTAATTGAGCATAGTGGTTTGGGTGGATATCTGGGTTCTCTATTCTATTCCATTGATCTATATGTCTGTTCTTGTGCCAGTACCAGGCTGTTTTGAGAACAGTTGCTATGTAGTATAGCTTGAAGTCTGGTATTGAGATCCCACCTACTTTATTCTTTTTTCTCAGAATTGCTGTAGCTATCCGTGGTCTTTTTTGTTCCAGATGAATCTATGAAGAATTTTTTGTAGGTCTGTGAAATATGTCGTTCGTATTTTAATGGGTAGTGCGTTGAATCTGTAGATTGCTTTGGGTAGTATGGACATTTTAATGATGTTGATTCTCCCAATCCATGAGCATGGTATGCTCTTCCATCTGTTAACATCTTCCTCTATCTCTTTTTTTAGTGTCCTGTAGTTTTCTGCATAAAGGTCTTCTACCTCTTTAGTTAGGTTTATTCCTAGGTATCTTAATTTTTTTGGTGCGATGGTAAATGGGATTGCTTTTTTAGTTTCTCTTTCTATAATTTCACTGTTAGTGTATAGAAATGCCACAGACTTCTTAGCATTAATTTTGTATCCTGCTACATTGTCGAATTCATTAATTAAGTCAATTAGTTTTGGAATGGAGTCCTTTGGGTTTTTTACGTACAATATCATGTCATCTGCAAATAAGGACAGCTTTACTTCTTCTTTTCCAATTTGGATGCCTTTTATTTCTTCTTCTTGTCTAATTGCAATGGCTAATACTTCCAGTACTATGTCGAACAGGAGAGGTGAGAGTAGGCATCCCTGTCTTGTTCCTGTTCTTAGGGGAAATGGTTTTAGTTTATGCCCATTGAGTATGATGTTAGCTGTGGGTTTATCATATATGGCTTTTATGATGTTGAGGCATGATCCTTCTATTCCCACTTTGCTGAGAGTTTTCATCAAGAAAGGATGTTGGATTTTGTCAACTGCTTTTTCTGCATCAATTGATATGACTATGTGATTTTTATCTCTCAATTTGTTTATGTGATGTATCACATTTATTGATTTGCGGATATTGAACCATCCCTGGATTCCTTGGATGAATCCTGCTTGGTCATGGTGTATGATCTTTCTGATGTACTGCTGGATCCGGTTTGCTAGAATTTTGTTGAGGATTTTGGCATCTATGTTCATGAGAGATATTGGCCTATAATTCTCTTTCATTGTGTTGTCTTTATCTGGTTTTGGTATTAGGGTGATGCTGGCTTCATAGAAGGTGTATGGTAGTATTCCTTCTTCTTGAATGTTTTTGAATAGTCTGAGGAGGATAGGTTTTAATTCTTCCTTGAATTTTTGGTAAAACTCTCCTGTGTAGTCATCTGGACCTGGGCTTTTATTTGCTGGAAGCTTTTTGATTACTGCTTCAATTTCTTCCATAGTTATTGGACTATTGAGATGTTTGGCTTCCTCCTCATTGAGTTTTGGAAGGTTATATTTTTCTAGGAAAATGTCCATTTCTTGCAGGTTGTCCAATTTGTTGGAATAGAGTTGTTCATAGTATTTTTTAACAATCCTTTGTATTTCCACAGAATCCTGTTGTTATTTCTCCTCTTTCATTTCTGATTTTGTTTATTTGGGTCTTCTCTCTTTGCTTCTTGGTGAGCCTGGCTAGGGTTCCATCAATCTTGTTTATCCTTTCAAAGAACCAGCTCTTGGTTTTGTTGATCTTTTGAATTGTTTCTTTGGTCTCCAAGTTGTTTATCTCAGTTCTGATCTTCACTATTTCCTTCCTTCTGAGTATACTGGGCTTTTCTTGTTGCTCACGTTCTAGCTCTTTGAGTTGTAGGTTTAGGTGATTTATTACCATTGTTTCCTGTTTTTTGCAGTAGGCTTGTAGGGCTATGAGCTTCCCTCTCAAGACTGCTTTCACTGTGTCCCATAAATTTTGTATTATTGTGTTGTCATTGTTATTTGTTGCCATGATGTTTTTTATTTCTTCCTTGATCTCTCTGGTTACCCAATCATTCTTTAATAGCATGCTGTTTAGTCTCCATGTGCTTGATTTCTTTCTATTGTTTTTATTATAATTGATTTCCAGTTTTATGCCACTGTGGTCTGAGAAAATGCTTGATATGATTTCTATCTTCTTGAATTTGAAGAGACTTTTCTTATGACCCAACATATGATCTATCTTTGAAAATGACCGATGTGCACTGGAGAAGAATGTATATTCTGTGGCTTTGGGGTGAAATGTTCTGAAGATGTCAATTAATTCCATCTGGTCTAGTGAGTCGTTTAGGATTGATGTTTCTTTGCTGATATTTTGTTTAGAGGATTTGTCCAGTGGTGAAAGTGGGGTATTAAAGTCTCCTACTATGATTGTATTGCTGTCAATCTCTCCCTTAATACCCTCCAACAGTTTTGTTTATGTACTTAGGTGCTCCTATATTGGGTGCATATAAGTTTACCAGAGTTATTTCTTCTTGTTGGATTGTACCCTTTATTATTATGAAGTGGCCTTCTTTATCTCTTGTTATGTCCTTCACTTTGAGATCTAATTTGTCAGATATAAGTATTGCAACCCCAGCTTTTTTTTCATGTTCATTTGCCTGAAATACCATGTTCCATCCCTTCATCCTCAATCTGTGTGCATCTCTTTTCCTAAGGTGGGTTTCTTGCAGACAGCAGATATATGGATCATGTTTTCTTATCCAATCGGTTACCCTATGTCTTTTGATTGGAGCATTTAATCATTTACATTTAAAGTTATTATTGATAAGTACTTATCTGTTGCCATTTTTAGTCCTTACCCCTGAGTTCCTTCTTTGCTTCTTCTTTCTTTTTATTACAGCAGACTTTGTAACATTTCTTGCATTGCTGGTTTGGTGGTAATATATTCCCTTAGTCCTTTTTTATCTGTGAAGCTTTTGATTTCACCTTCAATTTTGATTGAGAGTCTTGCAGGGTACAGTATTCTTGGATTCAGACCCTTCCTTTGCATGACTTTGTATATTTCATTCCATTCTCTTCTGGCCTGACGAGTTTCTGTTGAGAAGTCAGTAGCTAGTCTTATGGGGGTTCCTTTGTAGGTAACTTTGTGTTTCTCTCTGGCTGCTTTTAAGATTCTTACTTTGTCGTTGGAGTTTGCCAATTTAATTATAATGTGCCTCGGTGTCGGTTTGTTGGGGTTCATTTTGCTTGGGACTCTGTGAGCTTCTTGGATTTGTGTGGGTTTTTTCTTTTCTATATTGGGGAAATTTTCTGTCATTATTTCTTCAAACACGTTCTCTAATCCTTGTTCAGTTTCCACTCTTTCTGGAACCCCATTTATGCGGATGTTATTTTGTTTCATGTTATCCCAAAGTTCCCTTAGACTCTCCTCTTGCTTTTTAACTTTTTTTTTCTAGAAGCTGCTGTACTTGGATATTTTTTCCTACCGTGTCTTCTAGCTCACTGATGCGGTCCTCTGCTTCTTCTAGTCTACTTTTGATGCTTTCTATTGTGTTCTTTATAGCAGTGATGTCATTATTCATTTCTTCTTGTTTATTTTGCACCTCCTCTAGTTTCTGCTGCATTTCTTCTTCATGCTTCTTCACCTCCTCTAGGTTCTTCTTCATTTCCTCTTGGCTCTTACTCATATTGTCAAATTTGTCTTCCATTCTTTTCAACCACATTATGATAATTTCTCTGAAACTCTTTCTCTGGTAGGCTTATTTGTGGTTCTATTTCCTTTACTTCCTTTTCTGGTGAAACCTGCCTTTCTGTCTTTTGTGGGCTGTTTCTTTTTCTGCCCATGGTCTTTCTTCTCTGGGTGTCTGGTTATGTAGTGCTCTCTCCTATGTTGATTGAAAGGCACAAACTACAACACGACCAGGTACAGCACACAAGGCACTTTCCGTGTGCTCTGTGGATCTCTGATTCTGCTGCGTGTCTGCGCCGATTGGAGAGTGGAGTTCTGGGTCCTCGGGTTCCTGGCTGCTCGATGGGTGCCCAGTGGAAGGCTTCAGACCGCCGCAGACATCCACCTCCCACTGCAAGATGGCTCGGGCTCTGCGTTCGCGCTGGTGGCTCCGGTTGACAAAAACCCCATGGCCGTGGGGTTGCCTGGCCAGCAGAGCCCCCTCCAGCAGTTCCCCGCCTTCCCCTGGAGGACAACTGACTCCTAGCTTGCCAACAAACACTCCCAATGCAACTCTCAGCTGCTCTCTCTCCCTCTGCCCAGCGACAAAGCTCCAGACGCGTCCGTCTACTCTGACGCCATTTTCTCTATCCCTAAGCAACTATTCTTAAAACAGCCTGGTACTGGCAGAAGAACAGACACATAGACCAATGGAATAGAATGGAGAATCTAGATATCCACCGAAACCACTATGCTCAATTAATATTTGACAAAGGAGGCATGAACATACAATGGAGTCAAGACAGTCTCTTCAATAAATGGTGTTGGGAAAATTGGACAGATACATGCAAAAAAAATGAAACTAGACCACCAACTCATACCATACACAAAAATAAAATCCAAATGGATACAGGATTTAAACATAAGATGGGAAACTATACAAACACTAGAGGAATTCACAGGCAGCAAAATCTCAGATATATGCCGAAAGAAGTTATTCACTGATACTGCTCTAAGGGCAATGGAAGCTAAAGAGAAAATAAACATATGGGACTACATCAAAATAAAAGCTTTTGCACAGCCAAAGAAACCATCAACAAAACAACAAGAAAGCCCACTGAATGGGAGAACATATTTGCCAATATTATCACTGATAAAGTTTTAATCTCCAATATCTACAGCCAATTTATACAACTTAATAAAAGGAAGATAAATGATACAATAAAAAAATGGGCAAGGGACCTAAATAGATCCTTTTCAAAAGATGACAGAAGGAAGGCTGAGATAAACATGAAAACATGCTCAAAGTCACTAATTATCCAAGAGATGCAAATGAAAATGACAATGTGGTACCACCTCACACCCGTCAGAATGGCAATCATCAACAAATCAACAAACAACACATGTTGGTGAGGATGCGCAGAAAAAGGAACCCTGATGGGAATGCATACTGGTGCAGCCACTGTGGAGACAAGTATGGAGTTTCCTCAAAAAACTAAAAATGGAACTCCCACTTGACCCGGCAATACCACTCTTAGGAATATATCCTAAGAAACTAGAAACACCAATCAGAAAGGATTTATGCGAGGAGAAACCAAGATGGTGGCATAAGTGAACACCTAAGCTGCTGCCTCGCACAACAATTTCAAAACTACAACTAAAAGACAGAAAGGACACCATCCAGAATCACAGGAAAGGTGGCTGAGTGGAAATTCTACAACTAGATGTAAAGAGAAGGACTCATGAAGACTCAGAGGAGCTGTAAAAAGCTGAGGTACGGAGACGCATTCGTGGAGAGAGTGGGCGCCAGAGTGCCTGGCTGGCTTCCTCTAGCAGGAGGGAGATGGAAAATCCAAACTGCACTGAACCCCAGCTCCAGGCGAGACTCATAGGGAGAGTCTGGATTGTTGTGAAAAGGAAAGAGTGCACGGAAACTTAGGGGAGCCATGAAAGACAGAAGTCTAGGGGCTCAGAAAAGTGCACACAAAGAGCGCTGACTGCTGATTGTGCCTGGCTTCCTCTAGCAGGAGGAAAACAGAACCTCACAACAGCACTGAAATCCAGGTCCAACTGCATTGAACCCCAGTTTCGAGCGAGACCTTGGGGACCCAGACTCATATGAATCCCTAGAGCGCACGAAAACTCAGGGGAACTGAAAGGCAGAGTTCTGGAAGCCTGCATGCAAGTGCGCACTTGCAAGGCAGAAGTCTGGAGGCAAGCGTGCATGCACAGGCAGCTGATCCCCACAACCAATTGGTTTGGAGGTCAATCCCCCCCCCAGTGATACCAACAACAATCAAGAATTGACTACAACAATACTGTACACACAGTTCACAAAGGGGTGCACCAAGAGTGTCCACCTCAGGTAACAGGAGAGGCAGAGGTACTGAGCCGCATAGGACAGCTAACACACAAAGCTACTCTACCAACTCAGGAAAGCAGCAAAATATGCAGACACTACAGAGGAGATCACAAACAAAAGAAATGGAGGAAAACAAATGACTGGATATAGAGTTCAAAACCACAGTTATAAGGTTTTTTAAGAATTTCCTAGAAAAAAATGGATAAATTTAGCAAGACCCAAGAGGAGATGAAAAAGAACCAACTAGAAATTAAACATACACTGACTGAAATAAAAAATGTTATACAGAAACCTATCAGCAGACTACAGGATTACAAGAATCAAGTCAAAGATTTGAAATACAAAGAAGCAAAAAACACTCCACTGGAAAAGCAAAAAGCAAAAAGAATCCAAAAATTTGAAGATAGGGTAAGGAGCCTCTGGGACAACTTCAAGCATACCAACATCAGAATTATGGGGGTGCCAGAAGAGAGAGAGCAAGATACTGAAAACCTATTTAAAGAAATAATGACTGAAAACTTCTCCCATCTGGTGAAAGAAATAGACTTACAAGTCCAGGAAGCACACAGAACCCCATATAAAAGGAATCCAAAGAGGACCACACCAAGACACATCATAATTAAAATACCAAGAGCAGAAGACAAAGAGATAATATTAAAAGCAGCAAGAGAAAAACAGTTCATTACCTACAGGGGAGCACCCATTCGACTGTCAGCTGATTTCTCAACAGAAACTATGCAGGCCAGACGGGAGGGGCAAGAAATATTTAACGTGATGAATAGCAAGAACCTACAACCAAGAATACTCTACCCAGCAAAGCTATAATTCAGAATTGAAGGACAGATAAAGAGCTTCACAGATAAGAAAAAGCTAAAGGAGTTCATCAACACAAAACCAGTATTATATGAAATGCTGAAAGGTATTCATTCTTTAAGAAGAGGAAGAAGACAATGGTAAAGGTAAAAATTATGAAAAACAAATACATATCTATCAACAAGTGAATCTAAAAATCAAGTGAATTGAAAATCTGATGGACAGAATAAACTGCTGAATATAATAGAATTAGAGGCATAGAAAGGGAGTGGACCAATAATTCTCAGGGGGAAAGAGGTGAGGTGGGGTGCAGGGAGAGACTGGACAAAAATCATACACCTATGGATGAGGACAATAGAGGGGAGTTAAGGGCAGAGGGTGGGGTGGGAACCAGGTGGAGGGGAGATATGGGGGGGGGGAAAGAGGAATAATTGTAATAATCTGAACAATAAAGATTTATTAAAATTAAAAAAGAAAGGATTTATGCACCCCTATGTTCATAGCAGCACAATTTACAATAGCTCAATTTGTAAACAGCCTAGGTGCCCGTCAGCAGATGAGTGGATCAGATAACTATGGTACACCTACACAATGGAATACTATGCTGCCATCAAAAAAGGAATTCTTACCATTTGCAGCAACCTGGATGGAACTGGAGAGCATTATGCTACATGAAATAAGCCAGTCAATGAAAGAAAAACACCACATTGATGTCACTCATTTATGGATAATAAAAAACATTATAAACTGATGAACAAAAAGATAGATATAGAGGCAGTAAAGCATGAAACAGCCTGTAAAACTACAGTGGGAAGTTTAGGGAGAGGTGGGGTAGATAAGAGATCAACCAAAGAACTTATATGCATGCATATAAGCATTACCAATGAACATAAGACACTTGTGGGGGGGTTAAGGTATGCCTGGGAGGGGGAGTAATGGGAAGATATGTATACATGTAATACATTAATTTAAAAAATTAAAGAAAGAAAAATAAATAAGTAAATGGTGCTGGGAAATTTGGTCAGATACATGCAAAGAGTGAAATTAGATCACCAACTTACACCATATAAAAAAACAAACTCAAAATGGCTAAAGGACTTGAATATAAGACAGGAAACCATAAAAATCCTACAAGACTCCATAGGCAGCAAAATTACAGACAAATTTTGTAGCAATATCTTTACAGACACAGATCCTAGGGCAAGAGACACTAAGGAGAAAATAAACAAATGGGACTACATCAAAATAAAAAGCTTCTGCACAATAAAATAAACCATCAATAAAACAAGAAACCCCACTGCATGGGAGAACATATTTGCTAATGTTATCTCCGATAAAGTTTTAATATCCAACATTTATATGGAACTCATACAACTTAACAAAAGAAAGACAAACAATCCAATAAAAAAAGGGGCAAAAGATGTAAAGAGACACTTTTTGAAAGAGGACATTCAGAAAGCTAAGAGACATATGAAAACATGCTCAAAGTCACTAATCATACAAGAGATGGAAACCAAAACAACAATGAGGTACCACTTCAGACTTGTCAGATTGGCTATCATCAACAAATCAACAAACGACAAGTGCTGGAGAGGATTCTCAAAAATGGGACCCTCCTTCACTGCTGGTGGAATTGCAGACTGGTGCAGCCATTGTGGAAAACAGTATGGTGTTTCCTAAAAAAATTAAAAATTGAACTGTCATTTTACCCATTAATACCACTTCTAGGAAAACAGAAACACCAATCAGAAAGGATATAGGCACTCCTATGTTCATAGCAGCACAATTTACAATAGCTAAGGCTTGAAAACAGCCTAAGTGCCCATCAGCAGATGAGTATATTAGAAAACTGTGATACATCTACACAATGGAATAGTACGCTGCTATAAAAAAGAAGGAATTCTTACCATTTGCAGAAGCATGGATGGAACTGGAGAGCATTATGCTAAGTGAAATAAGTCAGCCAGTGGAAGAAAAATACCACATGATCTCACTCATTTATGGAAAATAACACTATAACCTAATGAAAAAAAAGGTAGAGACAGAGGCAGAGGAGCATCAAACAGACTGTCAATTACAGCGGGAAGGCTGGGGAGAGTTGTGGCAGGGGGAGGTAAGAGATCAACCAAAGGACTGTATGCATGCATATAAGCATAACCAATGGACGCAAGATACTGGCGGGCGGAGGGTGAGGGCATTTGTGAAGGGGTAGAGGAAGCCAGGGGAAGGTCAATGGGGAAAGAAAGGAGACATATGTACTACTATTTGTAATACATTAAACAATAAAATAAAATTTAGAAAAGGAAAAAGAATGAAGTAATGATAGTTGTTACAACATAGATGAATCCTGAATACATTATGCCATGTGAAAAAAAAGTTACTAATGGGACATAGTAAATGATTCTATTTATATGGCATGTCCAGAATAGGCAAATCCATAGATACAGAATTGATTAGTGGTTGCCATGTGATGGAGGTAAGTGGAACAGGGGTACAGGGTTTCTTTCTGTGGTGTTGAAAATGTTCTAAAATTTTGGTTAGGACTGCACAATACTTTAGCTATACAAAAAACATGGAATTGTACACTTTTAATGAGTTAATTATATATGCATATATTTCTAATAATGCTGTTATTAGAAAAAAAGGGCCTGGTTAAGTGAGAAACATACCACATATCACATTCCAACGTCAAAACAAAGGCAATAAAAGGAATCAGGGTAGTCAAGTGATAAACTGTAGAAATTCTAGTGCATCTTAGTAGATTCCATACTGACCACATATCAACAAGTATGCTATGTTTTAAAAGTCAAGTGGTTGCTGGGGTGCAAAGAAATACTCTGTAAAGACAAACACTACACTAAGATCTTAGTGAAAATTTGCTTTTTTCTAGGTATTATAGTTTAAAGGAGGAAAGTGGTGCAGAGAGTGACAACTATGGTTGGAGTTTCAGACCGCACAGTAACCCCAATATTCTGACCTGGATCTTGATCTTGAAGTCAGCTTCTGGCCCTATGCCAGAATTTTACAGCCCAAAAATAAGTCCCCTGGTACCTAGAGATATGTAGGTGGAAAGATGGTGATACAGATCCTGCTGGCCAGTATATTTACTCCTTTACAGATTGAGATCTAGTTGAAGCCCTCACCAAATATTTAGACTTCAAAGCTGTCAGCCAGGTCTCACAGCTTCCAAGACCATGCTGATTCTCAGCTAGAAACTTTTGCCCTTTCTGAGGATGAGTCCATTGCCCAGCACTCATCCCACCTCCCAGTTGTCCTCACTGGGCCAGCCATCCTCTTTTCTGTTATTGAGATTGCCCAGATGGACCAAATTCTAGCTCACATCTCTTCTCTTCTAACCCTGAGTGACCTTGTGTTTTACTTTGATGTGATATGATGAGCTCAGAACTACCTTTCTGTCCTTAAGTGGAGACGGGGGACCCATATATGGCAATTATATAACTTGCATCCTCTTGAGTAGTCTTTTGTTTTGTTTTGTTAATCCTCACCCCAGGATATTTTTTCCCCATTGAACTTTAGAGAATGAAGGGAGGGTCAGGGGTGGGGGAGAGAGAGAGAGAGAGAGAGAGAGAGAGAGAGAGAGAGAGAGAGAAAAGAAAAGAGAGAAACAGCAATGTGAGAGAAACACATTGATTGGCTGCCTCCCACACACATCACGACCAGGGCTCAGGATCGAACCTGCAACCCAGGTATGTGCCCTTGACCAGGAATTGAACCTGTGACCCTTCTGTGCATGGGCTAACCACCAAGCACACCAGCTGGGGCTCGAGTAGTCTTTCCTTCAACTTTGTCCATTGGCTATCCATGATCCAATACATTTCTTTTGTCTGATTGAATTTACTTAATATTTTTATTCCAAAGATATATTCTATTTAACCACATTTCAAAAGTTTGCAATTAGAAAAAGAAATCACCCATAATTTTATCTTTTCCATATGTATACATATTTTTAGATAAGTATAATCACAATAAAGTCACAATTTTATAGCATACTTTTTTTACTTGCCAAATCATAGGAGCTTTTTACTCACAACCACTGTCATACTGAAGGAGCAGACAGAAGTCCTAGGCTCCATTATTTCCAACAATAGCAGTTAACATACTATCTAATAAAAGAGTAACATGCAAATTGACTGTATCTCTGCTACACCCACAAGCCATGCCCACCAGCCAATCAGGAGTGAGTATGCAAATTAACCCAACCAAGATGGCTGTGGCAATGGAAAGAGCAGGGGGCAATGGAGGAAGCCAAGCTTTTCACCTGCCCTGGTGGATCCAGGCCTTTGCTCAAGGCTACAAAGTTTCAATTATAGGAGATAAATAAATCCCAACAAAAATGGCTGTGGCCACAGAGTAAACAGGAATCTTGGCTCTGCTCAAGGCTACAAAGTTTCAATTATAGAAGATAAATAAATCCCAGATACCAGGGCCTCCACTTGGGTTGCCGGGGTTCATGGCTGGCCTGCAAGCCACCACAGGCCCCTTGCCCAGGCTACCCCATGCCCCAAGAGAACCCCTATCCTGATCCAGGACATCCTTCAGGGAAAACTAGCCAGCCCCCACCTGTACACCAGGCCTCTATCCTATTTAATCCTATCTAATAAAATAATAATATTCAAATTGACCATCACTCCAACACACAAGATGGCTGCCCCCATGTGGGCACAAGATGGCCACCACAAGATGGCCAGCAGGGGAGGACAATTTGGAGGGACCAGTTATGCAACGGAGGGCAGTTGTGGGCAAACAGGCCTGCAAGGGAGGGAAGTTGGGTGGGGGGACCTAGGCCTGCAGGGGAGAACAGTTAAGTGTGACTAAGCTGGCAGAGGAGGGAAGTTGTGGGTGATCAGGCCTTCAGGGAAGAGCAGTTGGGTGGGACCTAGGCCTGTAGGGGAGAGCAGTTAGGTGTGACCAGGCCTACAGGAGAGGGCAGTTAGGGGCAAACAGGCTGGCAGGGGAGCAGTTAGGCATCAATCAGGCTAGCATGGGAGTGGTTAAGGGGTGATCAGGCTGGCAGGCAGAAGCGATTAGGGGCAATCAGGAAGGCAGGCAGGTGAGCAGTTGGAAGCCAGCAGTCCTGGATTGTGAGAGGGATGTTCGAATGCCCGTTTAGGCCTGATCCTATTTGGAGCAGGCCTAAACAGACATTCGGACATCCATCGAGGGGTCCCAGATTGGAGAGGGTGCAAGCTGGGCTGAGAGACACACCCTTCATGTGCACAAATTTTGTGCACTGGGCCTTTAGTTTATGTATATATAATTCATAAGCACTTCACAAATTTAATCTTCACAACAACCCTATGAGACAGGTGCTCCTCCTCATATTTCCCCATTTTACAGGTGAAGAGAGACACTTAGAGGTTATATGGCTTGTCCAAAGTCATATAGATAGTAACTCAGGCTTCCTTGCACCAGGTTTTATTCACGTAACTCCTTCAATGGGTCTCAAACTTTAGGGAACATTAGAATTCCCTGGAGAGTCTATTAAAACACACATTGCTGGGTCCTGCTCCCAGTTTCTAATCGATTAAGTCCGGAGTAGAGTCCAAAATTTTGATTTTTGTACAAGTTCCCAAGGAGTGCTGAGGCTGCTAGTGCAAGAATCACACTTGAAAATCACTGCCCTGATGAAACCGGTTTGGCTCAGTGGATAGAGCGTTGGCCTGTGGACTGAAAGGTCCCAGGTTCGATTCCGGTCAAGGGCATGTACCTTGGTTGTGGGTACATCCCCAGTGGGGGGTGTGCAAGAGGCAGCTGATCGATGCTTTTCTCTCATTGATGTTTCTAACTCTCTATCCCTCTCTCTTCCTTTATGTAAAAAATCAATAAAAGATATTTAAAAAGAAAAGAGAAGAAAAGAAAAAACCACTGCCCTGCCCTGCACAGCATCCCCACAGCAACACACATGTCAGAGGTCCCTTCCCCCCCACAGCACTCCTTACAGTGGTCAGGAACGAGCCACCACTTGTCATCTTCACCCTCTTCTCCTCCCCTTATCTCTCTGCACTGCAGGACATCCAGCGAGGAGTGCCACACCACAAGGAGAGGACTTACTAATGCCAGTCTTGTGCTCAATTAACTACATGCAATCCCATCTATTAAAAGGACTTATAAATCAGTCAGTCCCCAGGTGTCAGGCTGCCCTGCCACTGCTGTCTCTTGCCTGGTGCCTGCAGCCAATTGATCTCACAGGTAAATAAGATTAACTCAAGATTAACTCAGTGGAATGACTGCAGCCTCCCATGTCCCCCCAAACTGGGGAGGGTCAGGCTTGTTCTTGGTGCAAGAAAGCTCTGATCTCCTCCAGAGAGAGCAGTTTTCCAGGAGAATAAGGGCCATTATGTGTTGCATCAACTAAGTCATATTTCACTTTGTGATTTCTAGAACTGAGAAGGGCTCATCTGAAAATTGATTAGTGGGTGTGCAGGAACAAACTGGTTCAGCATCAATGAAGAGGAAGAGATTTCTCCATTTGACCACAAAACAAATCACTTGAAAGTTTGGGCAGCTGTGTCACCAGAGTCAGAGGATGGGACCTGAATTGGATAGAGCTGGCTCTGAGAATCTACCTCATCACGACTTAGCTTGTGTTTCCTCTCTGAACTGAGGTTAGGTCACCTGAAGCCTTCCTTGAGACTGTGGTGCTGTTTACTTGAGCCTCTCTGCACAATCCTGCTTCGTTAGCCACTTTCTACAGTGGTTGATCCCAAAGCATCCCTAATAAACTTTCTGCACATTAACCTCCATCTCAGAGCCCACTTTCTGGACAGTCAGGCTCCTTGGCAGAGAGGGCACTTTGCAGTGTGAAAGGCACATTGACACAGTTGCCATCAGCTCCAGTGGTAATGGGGCAGTTTGATACCTTTCTCAATTTCTTTCCTTGCTAATGGCTTCTAGGCAATCTCTTTCTTTATAAAGAAATTGTCAACTTTAATTTCTTTCCTTTTGTCCTTTTTTTTCTTATTACAAAGCAAAACATATTTATCACAGTGGAAAATCAGAATTTACAAACAGAAAGAGGAAAATAACACACACAGTTCTACACACCACCACCAAGTGTGAGTATCTTTCCGGAAATTTTTCTTTCCCAAACAAAGATGGGATCATACTGTAAACACTTGAATATTTCTGCCAACCATGTTCAGCCACCGTGTGAGAATGGAAAAGTGAAGACCCAGAAGCCCATGGGTAGTCAGAGACCCTAGTCCAGCCCCTTCACATAATAGAGATGTAATCACTGATGCCCCAAAACAGGAAAGGCTTCTTCTCAGGCCCTACATTGAGTTAAGATGACAGGGTCTCCTCCCCAGTCACCCAAGGCCATCCAGATCACCTTCTGACCGGGCCCTGAGCCTGTCTTTTCAGATGTGAGTTGCCCAACTAGGTTCAAGCCAGAAGAGGAGCAGGAAATGGGCTTTGCATAAAATAATTGTAAGAAATGAGGACAGCATGTCAATGTTGGTGCCTGGGCCACTTTGCAGGGTTCTCAATCAGGAGGCCGAGATTTTGTATTTGGTGCTTAGTGGAGTCAGCATGCTTTGCACAGAGCACTCCTTACTGCCACTTTCATACCTTCTCTGGTTTGGTAATCTGCAGCCCTTCCTTTCAACTATTTCCAGCACAATGGCCAGAGGAGTCATTCTCAAAAATCAGGGCCGAGACAATGGATTCTTTGTTATGACACCAAAAGCACAGCAACAAAAGAAATAAATTAGGTTTCATTAAAATAAAAAAATGTATGCTTCAAAAGACACCATCAAGAAAATGAAAAGACAACCCACAAAACTGGAGGAAATATCAATCATATATACCTCATAAGGAACTTGTATCTAGAATATATAGAGAACTCTTACAACTCAATAATAAAAAGACAACCCAATTAAAAAATAAATAGGCAAGGGATCTAGATAGACATTTCTCTAAAGATGATGTCTAGCCCTAGCCAGGTTGGATCAGTGGATAAAGTGTCAGCCTGCGGACTGAAGGGTCTCAGGTTCAGTTCCGGTCAAGGGTATATGCCTTGGTTGTGGGGTCGATCCTTGGTGGGGGCGTGCAGGAGGCAGCTGATGAATGAGTCTCTCTCATCATTGATGTTTATATCTCCATCTCCCTTTTTCTCCCTCTCTGAAATCAATAAAAAATATATTTAACAAAAAATATGTACAAATGGACAATAAACACATGAAAAAATTGTGTGCTTGTGTGTATGTGTGTGTGTGTGTGTGTGTGTGTGTGTGTCCAGAGAAATGCAAACCAAAATCACAATGAAATCCCAATTCACATCTACTAGGAAGACTAGAATCAGATAATAACAAGTACTGGTGAGAATGTGGAGGAATTGGAACCCTCATACATGGCTGGAGGAAATGTCAAATGGTGCAGCCACTATGGGAAACATACTGCACTTCCTTGAACCATAGAATTTAAACAAAGAGTTACAACATGACCCAGAAATTCTACTCGTACTTATTTCCCCAAAATTGAAAACACAAGTCCACACAAAAATTTGTACACGAATGTTCATAACAATATTGTGTGTAACAGCCAAAAGGTGGAAACATCCCACATGCCCATCAATAGATGAAAGGATAAACAAAATGTGCTATATTCTTCAGCAAGGAAATAGAATGAAACTCTAATGTATACTGTGACATGGTTGAACCTTGAAAACTCAGTGCTTAACTAAGTGAAGGAAGCCAGACTCACAAAGTCACATATTGTATGACACCATTTATATATGTTCAGAGTAGGCAAATTCATAAAGACAGAAAATAGCTAGTAGTGGAAGAGGGAAGTGGCTGCTAATGGGTAAACGTTTTGGGGGAAACCAAATGTCCTGGAATTAGATAGTGGTGATAGTTACTCATATCTGGGAAAATGCTAAGAACCATTGAACTGTATGCTTTAAGTGGGTTAACTGTATGGCATGTAAATTCTCTCTCAATAAACCTGTTATTAAATAACTAGAGGCCTGATGCACGAAAATTCATGCAAGAGTTGGCCTTCCTTCCCCCGACTGCCAGCATTGGCTTTTCTCTCCTACCTGAGACCTGGGCTTCCCTCCTCCAGCTGCTGGCAGGCACCTAGGATCCCATCTGGCTTCCCTTGGGCTGCCTGCAGTCACCTGGAACCTGGGCTGATTTTCTCCTGGCCTCGGCTTCATCAGGAGGAATGTTCGGAATGACATCCAGAAGATATCTGGTCTAATTAGCATATTACCCTTTTATTATTATAGATACAATAAGTCATACCCTATTGCTCCTCAACCTATCTTCCCATTGCTTCTCATTATACTCAACTAAAATACAAAGTCCTCCCTCTGACTTGGTCTCTGCTCCCACTCTGGTCTCATCACCTACCACTCCCCTTGCTTGCTCTGCTTTGGTCACTGCAGCCTTCTCACTGTTTTTCAAGCATTCCAGACCTATTTCCACTTTAATACTTCTGCACTGGATATTTCCTTTGCTTGGAAGCACTCTTCCACCAATTACATGGTTTGTTTCCTTTTCTCATTTGGGTCTCTGCTTAAATATCACCTCCTCAGGGATGCCTTCTCTTTTTTTGCAATCATATGCTGCCCAGATCCTAGTTGCCCTGGCCACACCCCTGTACTTGCCTTTATTTATAGCGCTTACCACCATTTGAAACTTCTCTGGTTTATTGATTTCACTATTTACTGTGTATTTACCCTACACTGGATGGTAAACTCCCTCATTCTAGGGACATTATTTTGTTCACTAGCATATCCACAGAGCCTAAAACATAGTAGGTGCTCAGTAAATGCTTGTTGAATGAATAAACAAGTGAATCTCACTTCAGCCAACAGTCTGCAAATATCCATTCCTGACTGGGAGGGGAACTGAGTGTGATTGTGTGGAGGGTGAGTGCAGTCCCATCCCAGGACTAACACAGACCTCAGAAGTGCTGCAGCTGCTGCAATTCTTTCACCTAGCTTCCCATGGAGGTCACCACCTGCTGTCAGCTGCTAACTGATACCAGGCAGTGCCCTGGCTCCAGTGTGCTCTGATTGCCTGGTGAGTTATCTTTTCTACTGGTTGGGAGCTCCTTGAAGGGAGGGGCTGTGGACATCATTTCTGGAATCCTACAGCCTGATCTGGGGAAGTGCCCAGGGAATAATTGCTGCATGCTTGAGTACACAATATCATTTCCTCCACAATCATGTCGACCTCTCTTATCACACGGGGTCCCAGGGTGAGTATGGACCTGAGGGTGAACAGGGCCTCTGAACTGCATTTGTGCTACAGAATCATCCAGGGGGCTTGAAATACGAATGCTTGGACTCCATTCACAAGGATTCTGATTTACTTAGTCGGGAGTGGGACTCAAACATGGGCTGTTTTATTAAGTTCTCCAGATGATTCTTTTTTTCTAAACCTTTATTGAGTCCCCACTGTATGCAAGCCCTGTATATGCATGGTCTTTAATTTCTACAATGAACTTGCATTTTGAAAATGACAGTAAGAGGTTCTGTAAATTTCTCAGGCCTCATAGCTAGCAGACAACAGTCCCACGCTTAAATCAGGTCAGGTCTCTCTGACACTTAGTTTCCAATCCAGCCTGCAGAAACAGATATGATTTCTTAATCATGTAACCCCATTGATTCCAGTGGGCTTGTGAATACTGGGCTGAATATAAGAGTGTTTGGGGCTGCTGAGGCAGTCAACAAAGTCATATGGCAGCTTTGTGGGCAGTTCTCTGGCTCAGTAAGCAGTGAGGGATGAGAACCTCTGTGGTCCTTAATCCCAGCTCTGTGACCATGGTCATGTCACTGCCCACTTAGGCCTGTATTTTATCTTTTATAAGAAGGGAAAAATAGCATCTTACAGTGAGGATTAAGTGAGAATGGATACGATTAATGACAATTTTACTCCCTTACTCAAAATTGCACAAGACCTGGTGTGAGTGTGTGAGTGTGTGAGTGTGTGTGTGTCCTCCTGAGTACAGATGCACTGGACTACATTTGAGCTCCACAGTGAGCTCCTCAGATGCTCCTCCAAGCAGACTCTCTGGTTTTGTCTTGAGGTGAGTAAGAGACCCCAACCCGTGCTGAAGGTGGCACAACACTAAGCAAAGCAGCATATGACAGGTTGGTGACAATCTCACAACAGTAGCTTATTCAAGGCTAGGAAGTTAAAAGAGGTTAAAGGGCTTCAACGCTATTTATTTAATATTAATTGGTAATTTCAAAAGAAACAACAGATTTTGCTATGTATTAAGAAAAGTCTAGAATTTGGCATGCAATAGTTCAATTTAGCGGAATGGAGCCTTCTTTTTCCAGTAGGTCCGAGACACCTGACAGCAGCCTCCTAAACTCTGCAACTGATAAGGTTCAGGGTGCTATAAAACAGAATACCTGACTGAAGCCAGCCCCTCTGGCTGACCTGGAGTATCAGGAGCTCTATCTCTTTCCTCTATTGTCTTAAGCCCTTCAACTTCTCTGCTTCCCACTTCAAAGTCCAGCATTTCCTGAATCTGAGGAACCCTTCAGAATATATGAAGGGAATAAAGAATAAAGATAGGAGGGCAGGGCCCCTCTAAGGAGTGGCTGATGTGCTGCTGGTCTGTCTGTAGCACTCAGGCTCCCAGGCTGTCCTGAATTGCTGAGTCAGCCAGTATGGGTATCCACCTACTGCAAAGTTTCTCCAACTCCTCCTTGGACTTCTTGATGGCATAAAGCAACTGTAATATGTCTATGCTCTTCTCAGCACCTGGCATGGAGTATGTGCTTAATAAAGTATTTTAAACTGAGTGAATGAATGAATGAGGGCATAAATTACCAGCCTAGTTTCATGTTTCAACTTAATAGTCCCTTGACTTTGCAACAGAGGCCACAAGTAGAGCCTACGAGTCCAATCCTAACTCTCCACTTACTGTGTGACCTTGGGCAAGTCACTATTTGCAAAATTGAGATGATCATCATGCCTGGCAGGGTTGTTGTGAGGATTGAAAGTGAATGTGTCAAGGAAACCGCTCAGTTTCTGGCACACAGTAAAGACCCAATCAAGAGTAGATATTATTTTCCCTCAATTCTTCCACCTTCCCCAAATGAATGGTGGGACCCCTTTCATACACAGACAATTCTGGATCTCTGGCCAGGATATCCTCTTCCCAGTGAGTTTCCTTTCCCACATATCCTTTATGACTTCAGCCTACATCACCATAGAGACTGGCCCATGAGGACCCTGCAGAATCCCATCTAGGGGGCACAGGCCAATCCTCAGTTGGCCCTCATCCTATTTCTCTAGGAAGAGCCAGGGATGAGAAGATGAACTCACAACTTGTTTTTCACTAGTTCTGAAATCTCTCAGTTCCAAAACATTGCACATAACCTCCTTGGCCAAGTTATTTTCCTAATCCTGGTTGCCATAACAACGTGACTTAGTGAAGGAGCAATTTTTTTTTCTTAAAATAATTCGACCCGTTTCCATATCAACAGAGGCTTATTTTGGTTTCACACTCAGCAATGGCTTGGGAGTCAGCACCTGGCAGCAGCTTCTGCACCTTGGAAGGGACTTGGATTTCTAGGGGGCCATTTAAGAACTGTCGTGGCCACATGTGCTGAGAAGGCCATGCTCTCAGTGAAGGGAGCCACAAACAGCATGGGGAGTAGAAGTTCCACTTTAGGGTTTTTGGGGTGGAAGGATGGAGGGGAAAGGAGAGGACAATTCTGTTCATTGTTTTTTCCAAAGTCTAAGGCCTATATAGACAAATTCCCTATTGTTGGGCCTCCCTGACAGGACCACATGCCTGGAGAGAGACCCAGGTCTGGGCCTCTGCATGGGGCAGCTTGCAGAAGTGAGTGATGGGAGCAGGCAGGGCTGCACATGTGCCTAGTAAATGATTCTACCTGTACCTAAGCTGGCTGTATGTAATTAGATTCCTTCACAAATTTTCTCATTCAACAAACATGATTGACTACCCACTAAGTGCCAGGAATTGTGTGGGGCCTTGGGGATATACCCACAAGACACAGCACTACCCTCAGGGAGCTCCTGGTGATGAGCCAGGTCTCTCTCAGAAGCCATGCTTCTCAAATTTTTTATGTATGTGAACCTCCTGGAGATCTTGTGAAAGTGCAGGATTGAATCAGTAGGTGGGGAGGGGGGAACGTAAGTCAAGAGTCTAAATTTCTAACTAGCTTCCAGGTGCTGCTGTTATTTCTGGTCCTCATATCACATTCCAAGTAGCAAGAAGGTTGGTGGAGAAAATACACCATGGCCCCAGAAGGAAGCATTTGGCCTCTCTGATATCCTCCAGGGATGGTCAGTGTTACAGGTTTCAGCTGCATCTGTCACTGGGACGGGATAACTTTCTCACTGAGTAGGATATCTGCTTTATAAGCTACTTCTCTAAATCTGTAGGGTTTTTAATAAACAAGAGGGAAAAATATGGGACAACTAGTTTATAAACAAGAATGAAAAAGTTAACAACCCCAGCTGAGAGGCCACCAGAGTTGCTTCAGTTCCTTCCTGAGGAAGCATAAGCAGCCATCTGAAACAGTCCATGGGAGAGCAGAGCCCTGGAGCTTCCCAATGAAGATCCTGTCTGAATTCACACTTTGGAGCATAAGTCAAATTTCCGTTCTTTCTCTTCCTAAGCCCTGTGACTTTGGGCAAGTTACTTCACCTTTTTGTATCTCGTTTTCCTCATCTACAAAATGGGACTAAAAATCATACTTAACTCATAGTGATGTTTTGAAAATTAAATGAGTATTTTCCAAGTACCTGACACACAGTAGGTGCTAAAAATTAGTTCACTCATTAAACAAATACTTATTAAATGCTGGTCCTCTCTGTGTACTGGACACACAGGCATTGGAAGATATTGTGGTGACCATGGCAGGTATGGTTCCTGCCCTTATAGACTCTGCATTGAAACAGAGGATACCTGAATAATGAGAATGAATCATCCATGCAAGGGTTGGTGATGCGGAGCATGCCTGGCAGAGGGAATGGCAAAAGCAAAGGCACTGGGGTGGGAAAAGAATGACTGAAAGGAACCAGCAGCTCTGGAAGATAGTGAGGGGAAGTCCTGTAAGAAAAGATATGGGAAAGCTGGGCTGGGAGCCAGATTACTTCAGGCTCTTGCAGGTGGCAGTCCAGAATTTGGATTTGATTGCTACTGCAATACAAAACTATTGGAGGGTAAATGGTTTGGGGATAAGACAGGGTTTATTGTGACCTGAATGCACTGCTGGCCACCTGGGCTCAGTGTTGGCCTCTTCCCCACCTACCCTGCATCTTCCCCAATTCTCAGAACCTTAAAGCCTAGCTGACACCTGGAGGCATCCCAGTGTAGGTGCTCACTGGAGCATCATGAGGTTGCAAATGCTCCTAGACTGGCGCACTTGGCTGTGCTGGTCTGCGACCACTCTCTTGGCCTGCAAGGCCAGCAAAACATGGGTCCTGAAGCAGATGGCATAAGGTCAAAGCCTTGATTAGCTATATGACAGGGATAGTCATGTTGCCTCCATGCTCTTCAATGTCCTCATCTGTAAAAAGGTGTTAAGAGTAGTATTGACTTCATTGGATACTTTGATGATCCAGTGAGTGACTCTGTGGGAAAAGTCCTTTGTCTGGTATGTAGTGAGTATGGGTTGGAGCCTTGTTGTCCTTATGGCTAATGTCAGGGTGGGTGTACTGTGCCAGGGTGTCAGGAGGGAAGTTTGGAAGTTCTTCAAGGAGCCAGTTGCCTTATGGATAGACAGTAGGTTGGCTGTCCTTGGCTTTAAGATTAGAGTGTTTTAATGGATGAGCAAGTGCAAACATCACAGAACCCTGAACAAAGGGCAGCTACAACTGTGGCCCAGATCACAGAGCTCACCAGTGTGTAGTTGTTCCCTCACACTTTGAGGAATCACCAGGACCTATCAATCTGCCCTCCTAAAGCCTCCTTGAGCCTCTTTCTTCCTCCACTAACTGGCACCTCCCCAAATCAAAGCGTTATCACTTCTTACCTGAACAATTGCAAGAACTTCCTGCCTCAGATCTTGCCCTCCAGGAGGCTACCAGAGTCAGCTTTTAGTCACACAAGTCAGATCAGCTCACACCTCTGCATCAACAACTCCAGGATAAAATACCAATTCCTCAAACTTGGTTGACAAGTCCTCCTCCATCTGGTCTCCATCCCTCTCCACTTTGCACGTGCCACTTCATTTAGAAGCACCATTCTCCAGGACCTATTATTTCTTTGTGTAGACAAGCGCTGCCCCCACCCTGCATTCTTTTCTACCCAACAGAAGGCTACCTGCCCTCCTGGAATCTCTGTAAATTACAGCTTTCCCAAGTTCTCTTGACAATATCTGTGGCTCCTTCCCCTAGGACTCTATCTTTTCAGTCTGTTAGTGCACATCGGCAGCCAGGTCTTGGTTGTTGAGTCCAAGTCCCATATTAGCTGGTGAACAGAAGAGGGCAGAGGAGACATCCCTGTGAACAGGGCCATAATATTATCTAGCTTCTCTGAGTGGAGCATTCATGAACACAAATTCTGACATGAAAGGGCCTAGACCAACGAGAGAAACAGGCTGAGTGGGGCCTGAGGTGGACTGGGAAATTCCATACCCACTCATAAGGGGGCAGCACTCCTCAGTTTTAGCTAATGAGTCCTTTGTGGTCAGATCTTGATTTTTTTTTTAAAGTGAACTAGCAACTAACTTAAATTGTGTGGGGTTTTTTTAACTATGTAGGACAACTACAACAATAACATACTGGTTTTCAGGCCACACTTGGTCTTTCAGCCTATCGTTTTGCAAACTGCTATTTGTGGAATGAATAAGTAGATTTTCTGGATTCAACTTTCCTACAGCTAGCTACTCTAAATTTCAAAATTTGGGGAGAGTTTATGCCTAATCAGTTCAATTGCTACTTAATTTGTTGTGGTGTGTGTGTGTGTACGCATGTAAGGATATGAAAGTCAAAATCAGAAGCCAACTTTATACATTTTTCTCTTGCAAAATGAAGCCCAATCTCCTTTACTTGAAGCTCTAATAGTATCATTTCTTGGACAGCCTGCAGGCCTTATGAACAGGGCTCTAATCTCAATTGTGGTAATATCCTCTCTTTGAGGTGTGGGTCACCCCAGGAAGAAGGGAGGGATGCAGAGGCCACAGAGCCTATTTCTGCAGTGGTTGGTTTGCTTATTTTTGGTAACCTCTTGAAAACAAACTGCAGAGGATGGCAATGGCTCTGCTCTCTCCAACTTCCCCCACCTCATCCTACTCAGCTTTAGACTCAAATATCTTTTAGGCCCTGGGTCCCTGTCCCCAGGATTCCTGTAACTAGCTGTGGGCTGCTGGGTGGGACTTGCTCAGAGATCTGCAGGGCTATAGCCAATTGCACCTTTTGCAGGGCTGGGCAGCAGACCTTAAGCTTCCCAACACTCCATTCAGGACCAAGGCACTCATTCCCCAGCTTCCAGGGTCTGAAGCACATGTTTGCTGATGTTTCACAGTGGAGTCCCTCTCCGAGGTAATGCTCCTTCTCTGGGGGATGGGGCAACTGCATCTAAGAAATAGTCAATAGATGGGAGGCAGGTTGACTAAGGGAGAAAGATTCAGCCTTCCGGCCTCAGTTGGAACCATCTGAAGGGCCATTTCAGATCAGAAGACCCCATGGGATCAGCCAAGGTCTCCAGTGCTACTGTATTGCAGTTCAACTCCTGCTTTTGACCAATCCTGCCTCCCTTACTCCACCACAGGTGCTTTTCTAGAAGACAGTCCCAACAAACCTGCACTCATATCTTATATCTGTTTCCTGAAGGAGCCAAATTATGACAGCCTCTTGCCTCAGCCCCTTACTCTCACTGTCCTTTCTCCCTAGATGACTGCAATTACCCTAAATCCGTGGTCGGCAAACTGCGACTCACAAGCCACATGCAGCTTATCCATCCATCCATCCATCCATCCATCCATCCATCCATCCATCCCAGAGGATTACACTGGGTAGGTCCCCCACATGTGCCAAGCTCTGCGCTAGGAGCTAAGCTACCAGCATTCTAAAAAGAGTCTCAATTAGCAGGGCTTCCACTCTTTGGGTGGGTACTGAGGGAGGGAGCTGGAGTGGTGGGAGCTGGGATGAGACCACTGTGTGCCTATGGGATTTTGATTTGCTGTGAAGTTGCTTTGTAGTCCTGGTCATTTTCCTGTGGCCTAGGCCCAACTCAGTCAAGGAGCTGGGTTTTGCACGGTGTTCAGAAGTCTGATATCCCTGAGAGTTTCTAAACCACGGAGGCTGGAGGAGGCTACAAGAGGAATGCTGGTGCCCCACCTCTAATTAAAGCAGCGGGAAACTGGGATGTGGTGCTGGTGAGAAAGAGCTCCCTCCAAGGCTGCAACAGGAAGAAATTTCTTTCTTTTGCACCTCAGTCCACCCTGAGCCCTTGGCTCACCCACAGCATGAGCCTTGGTACTTGTGGCTGGCCAGTGGGGTGAAGAGTAGTCTGGGGTAAGGCTGGTTGGAAAGAAGGCTTACAGTAGGCATGGGGCTACTGCCTTTGCTCAGGGACAGCATTCTTCCCTGCAGGAGATAATCACAATTCTCAACTTCCTGCTTACCTGGGAGAACCCTCAAGCCTGCTGTGGAATCTGAATGCTTCCCAAACCTGATCTGTCTCAGACCAGACCAAAGCTTGCTTCCAAGGCCCCAGTGCTCACCAGCCAGCCACCTGCCTCCCCCTGCATTGCCAGCACCATTCAGGTACCAATCCCCAGCCCAAGTCCCAATGTTAATTCCCTCACATTATGTAATTGTGCCCCAGCTCACCATTCCAGTCTCCTAGGTCGTACTGCCATGGCTGTCACCACTGCCACTAGGGGCCACAGCAGTTCTGGGGACACTGGGTTAAAATATCACAGTTAAGCAAGCCATGACATGGGTTCCACTCACTACACCCTCCCCAGGCCTTGCCCCCTCCCCCCAGTCCCATTGCCACACCACTCTGCTTTTGAAAAAAGGAAAGGGCAACTGGTCTTGAATACAATGAGAAGTGCAATGAGGCTGTGAATAGAGGCACCTCTGGAGGAAAAGAAAGGGGAAGCTGTGGCAGGCCCCAGATAATCACCTCCTGAGCATTTGGGGCTCTCCTTATTCCATAGGTGACATTTGTGATTCACATTCCATTTCCATTCCTATTGGATAGTGCTGTGCTGGACTTTCAGTTTTACTTAAATGTCCATCAGCAGGGGTGGTTCCACAGACCATAGGACATCCATACAATGGGCAGCCACTAAGAAGAATGAAGTAGATTTCTATGCATAGAAATGGGAAAATGTCAGAGTTATTGTTCAGTTTGTGGGGAAAAAATGACAAGGAAAAGGCCAGTATGTACAATTTATCTCATTTGGGCATACAGAAAGCACACTTAGGTTTATATGTGCAGGGAACAACTCTACAAGAACACACAAGTAACTGCTTCCATAGATGACTTCTGGTGTGTGTGAAGAGAGCACTGAGAGGGAAGAACTCTGACCAGTACTCTTCACTTTAAACCCTTCAGTATTATTTGTCTTTTTAAATTGATCCTAGAGAGAGAAACGAGAGAGAGAGAGAGAGAGAGAGAGAGAGAGAGAGAGAGAGAGAGAGAAACATAAATGGGAGAGAGAAATATCGATTGGCTGCCTCCTACAGGCTCACCCCAAGCAGGGATGGAACCCGTCATCTCCTGGTGCACCAGAAGATGCTGCAACCAACAGAGCCACACTGGCCAGGGCAGTACTCTTTGAAGTTTTAACAGCATATGTTATATTTTTATAATAGTAAAACTATTACCTACATTTATATTTTATATATAGGGATATAATTTGTTATGATAGTTTATATAGTAGTATAAAACATTCATATTTTTCAATAACAATTCAGTTTCTATTATTTTTTTCATAGCTTTATTTCTACTTGCAAACATCCCTCTCACATTCCTCTTTCTTATTCTCCCCTTTCTGTCTTCTTTTTTCCTCACTTTCTCTTTCCTCTCACCTTCAAAATCCAGGAGGATCTGTGAATGGAGAGCCATTCCACTTGTGTTGGCTCCTTGCTCAATTTGAACCTGAGGCTTTGGCATCTTCTGCTATCTATGTCTTCCCTTGGAGAGGAAAGCACTATGCTATATTAATGCTCAAGTACAGACACCATGATCTGAGATGGCCATATCTACTATGGATAGAAAAGCCTACCCAGAAGAAATATACCCTACCATTTCTCCCTAGCAATTTTACCACATTCATGTGATTTTTTTTTCTTTCCTAGTTCAGGAATGGGTGGAGACAGGGTAAAAGCAATGGGCTTTGAAGAGAATACTTGGTCTCAGTTTGGGAAACCATTTTAATTTGCCAGCTGCAGTTAAAAATCATTAAGAGGGTCAAGTGTTTTGAAAAGAAAAGTATAGAAATTGGAGAAAGGAAAAAAAGCTCTCCATTTTATGGGGGGAAAAAGATTTGTTTGCTCCAGAGCAGATGGGGACCTCCATCCTTAGAATTTAATTGACAGGGGGAAAAAAGACAAGAATCTCAGCCAATTGTCAAGCAGATAATAGCTCCTGAAGGGTGGACCTGCGAGGATTGAGAAATGAAAGACCTGTTGAATGTATGGGGAACAAATGATGTGGGAAAATACCCAATTTTTCTTTAACAATCATTCTCAATGCAAATGGAATAAATTGCTTCAATAAAGGAAGACCTTGACTGTCTATTGGACCTTTTTTGTTTTTCATGGAAAGACCTGCTCCACTGCTCCCCTAACACACACACACACACACACACACACACACACACACACACACACACTCACACACACACACACACACTCAAATTCAGGACCTGGAATCAAAATAAGTAGCAACAACATAGGATTGGGAGTCAGGACACAGCTCTGGTCCTGAGTTTACAAAATATGGCAACGAATAATTGGTGTGAGATTCCTTTATGAACTATAAAGTGTGGTTAAATATTGTTATGGAACTGAACCTAGTCTTTTGGCCCTTCCCACTTTTCCCTCTCCTTTGAAGCCCCTCTTGTCTTCTAGTGTCTCAGAACAACAACAACAACAACAACAACAAATACTGAGCCACAGGTTGGAAAGGAATCCAATTTAAAGAATATCTACATTGATCCCTGAGGAGATCAACTAGATTGAAGAATTTTTTCAACATCCTAAGTTAATGATAACTAAGCCAGAACACCATATATTTGGCTTTATTATTTATACAAAAGCAAAAAATTTAAAGATTCTTATTTAAAAGCAAGTCTAGTGAACTGATTTCCAGACTCAAGGACCAGAAGAGCCCTGTTCACAGAAGGGAGAGGGGGAGAAATGTAGCCTCTACACGGTATCCCTCAGCAGCCTTGGGACCATTTTTTTGTAGCCCCAGTGGCCCATGTTCTGGGAATACAGTTAGGTAAAATACCTCCTGGCCTTTTCCTCACTCTCAAACCTCACTCCATCATCAAATTCCATTGCTTCTATCTCCAAAATGATCCAGAATCTGACCATTTCTTCCTGGCACCGCCACAACCCTTGCCCAAGCTATCATTGCTGGCAGAAGCCTCCTGAGTGGCTCCCCCTTCCCTCTCTTGCCTTCTCACTCTACACAGCAGCCAGAATTAGCTTTTAAAAGGAGCAACTCTTCCCTGTCTCTCCCCTGCATGGACCTCAGATGGGTGAGACTTTGGCTAATGGCTGCTGATCCCCTTGGGCTGAAAGCCCATGCTAGCTGGACCTTGTCTGTTTTGCTTACCTCTGTAGCTCCAGGACTGGCCTCATGCCTGGCATTTGAATGAAGGAATGAATTTTAAGAACTAGTATTTGTGTAAGCTTTAAATGTAAACATCTTTTTAATGTTCCAAATAACCCTGTATCATAGGTATTATTGTTCTCATTTTATAGATGAGAAAATGTGTGAGGGGAGCATTGCCTAAGTTTACAGAGTCAGTGCAAAGCATATTGAAACTCAAGTCTGTAGTGTCAAAATCTATGCCTTTCTAGCTACACACTTGTGGAGAGCTATACCCCACTGTGGAGGGGCATCCTATCCAGAGACACTTGCATGTTTCTTGGCTGTCTAAGGGGCCACTTTGCTCAGACCTTTGGGGCCCAAGGACAGGCAATGTGGGAATTCCCTGCTAACCAGTGAGAGCAGAGTAAATTCTAAATCAGCCTTTCCTGGATAACTTAGAGAGCTATTATAACTACAATGACCTTATTTTCTAAATAGCAAATCAAGATTCTTGATGTGACAAAAAGAACCAAATACTTGCAACTGGGACTTTTCTAGAAAATCCAGGGCACAGAATTTCTGTACTCATAATACATTCAGCTATAAAATGGGGCACTTCTCAGTTAATTCTGATTCAGCTACTCAGTCCATCACATCTCAGAAAACTTCTTAAAAAAAACAAACACCACACACAAAGCTGTTTTGGGGGCCTCATATACCAGAATCTTCTCAGCCACTATTTGTGTTTGTTTAATTACTTCCCTACTTTCCTCTATTAACCAATTTCTTTTCTATTAACCAATTTCTTCCTGATCTTCCTCAAAGAGATTCTAGGTCCTGCTTGCTGATTGGATGCCCTGAATGGTTGAAAAAAACAATAACATACATGCTTGAGAACCATGGCAACAGAGGCCATGAAAACAGGGCCAAGCACTGAGGACAGCCCTTCCTACCACTTCTAGGTTCAGTTTTAGACCAAGTGCTGCTGATAAGGCCTGATAGCCCTATTGTGTCACCGAATCAGGGCAGTGCTGCTTGCAGGAGACATTGCTATAAAATTTCAGTTCTGGAAAGAGCATTACAGTGTTGTTGCTTCACTGCACCTGTGTCACAATGATAGGTTTATTGTAAAGGCTGTTGTCAAATCCAGGATTGGACCTACTATTTGCTCCAATCACTGATCACACTCCAGTAGAGTATACCCAGAACCCCTACATGGGTAGAAAGTTTCCAGAATTAGAGTGACAATAGCAAAAATTTGGTGGTCATCTTCTCCAGCCTAGAAGCCAAGAATCATAATGTTACCCAAGCAATTCACTCCAAGGATTTATACTGGAGTCTGAGAGACAAGGGGGGTTCTCAGTGAATTGGAGTGTGATGTCTCTTCCCATAGAGGTTATCAGTCTCTCTGATGTACTGAGTGTCCCTAAACCACAGGGTGGTCTCTGGGCCTACAGTTTCCCCATCTGCAAAAAAGGAGCAGGAGGAATCTCTGCCCTGCTTTTCTTTCTTCTTTTTATATGATGAACTATTTCAAGCATAAAGAAAAGAGCTAGAAACATATTTCCCCATATTTGCTCCAGAACCTTTTTTTCTGAAAGAAATAAGATTTTATAGGTTCAGTCAAAGCCCCTTGTGTACCTCTCCAGTCTCAATCCCCTCCTCCATAGGAGTAGCCATTCTCCTGAATTGGGTATCTGTAATTCATATACATGTTTTTAAATGTACTATGCCTATGCTCATAAACAACATGCAATATATAGTATTATTTTTCATGTTCTTAAACTTCGTATAAATCATCTTGAACTGTATCTATTCTTCTGCATTTGCTTTCTTTGCTCAACATTAGGTTTGTGAGAAATATTCATGTTGATGCAAGTAGCTGTGGTTCAGACATTTTCTTCCTATGTTTTATTCTGTTATTTGACTCCACAATGATTTGATTTATCTATTCTCCTTTTGGTTCTCAACATTTTTGCTTTTATAAACAGTATTATCATGAACATTCATGGTTCACCTGTATGAGAGTTTCTCTAGGATATGTACCTCAGAGTGCAATAGTTGAGTAGAAGATGGAAGTGTAAATTCTAAGCCTTTTTGGGGGCAATATTTTGGTATTTATCCAAAGTCACAATTCATACACTATTTGATCCAGTAACTGTACTTCCATAAAGCTACACTATTCATATATGCACACACAGACTATGTACATGGCCAGCCAGCATGGTTTGCTGGTTTAGTTCCCAGTCAGGGAACATGCCTGGGTTGTGGGCTCGATCCCCAGTATGGGGCATGCAGAAAGCAGCCAATCAATGGTTTTCTCTCATTCTTGATGTTTCTCTCTCTCCCCCTGCCTTCTCTCCCTTTTATAATCAATAAAAATATATTTTAAAAAAGAATATTTACTGGAATACTTGTTGCCCCACTGTTAGTAATAAGGTGAAACTGAAAACATTTTCCACACTCATCAATGGAGACCAAATTAGATGAATAACCTTTGGGACACCCACTCTGGTGGATACTTTGGACTTTGAAAGAAAGCAGTATTTAGCCATTTTTTAAAAATATATTTTATTGATTTTTTACAGAGAGGAAGGGAGAGGGATAGAGTCAGAAACATCCACGAGAGAGACTTCGATCAGCTGCCTCCTGCATGCCCCCTACTGGAGATGTACCCACAACCAAGGTACATGCCCTTGACTGGAATAGAACCTGGGACCTTTCAGTCCGCAGGTCGACGCTTTATCCACTGAGCCAAACCGGTTTCAGCTAAGCCATTTTTTTTTACCTACTGCCTTGACTCCTGGACTGAAGAAATAACATTGCTCATAGGGAAGGGCCAGTTACCAGGTGGTGACTTGTAGCTGCCTGTACATTAGATTGATATACCCTCACTACTGCCCATGGAAACCTGACCAAAATCCCACATCTGCAGGGAAGGTGCCTTTACTGGCAATCAATTCCAATAAAATGGGGAAATAGTCCAGGGGATAAATTAGAACTCAGGTTGTGGAGCTATCAGAAGGAAACAAATCATAAGTATTTGAAAGGAATGTTAGCAAATTGATGATACGGTTTGCCTTGTCTCAAAGTTAAATGACCAGCAGAAATAAAAAAATGAAAGGCTTTTTCCGTTGGTAATGAGCATCAATAAGACGTAATTGTGGTACCTGGCAGTGTTTGACTTCAGAAATTCACTTACTGGGAGCTTAATTGATAAAACTAGGTTTAAATAAAAAAAAATTAAAAATAACTTAAAATATTACTTTAATAATCACAATACATAATGCCTCTTGAACACCTGCATATACTAGGCACAGCACTGGACACTTTGCATTCTTTGTCTAAACTAATTTTCCCAACAACACTGCAAGGTAGATCATATAACGCCCATTTTATTGGTGAGGACATGGAGAAGTCAAGGAACCTGCCCAAAGCTGCAGAATTAGTCTGCATGTCTGTACAGTGATTAGAACTCATGTCTGTATGGTCATAAGGCCTGCATTCTTCTCCATATTACGTGCTGCACTTCTACATTTAGAGACAGAAGTATACCAGGAAGCCAAGTAATTAATCACTAAGTTTGGCCTTAAGCTTAACATATTAGAGAGGACTCCTACAATGCTCTGTGTGCCTGCCTCACCATAAACCCCTTCTGAACGAAGGGGACAGAAGTGATTCCTTAAGTCTGGACTACTATTTATTCATTCAATAAATATTTTGCTGAATGGTCACTCTGTGTCAGGCACTGTTCTTTGGTCAAAACTGAATGGACTAGGGATCCTGTGCCTGAGTTAAGGGTAGCCATCCTCCAGTTGGGTCTGAAAGAGCCCAGGGGTCTACAAGTGCTCTGCAATGAGGACAGGAATGTTCCAGACTGCAGAGTAACCAACTGACTCAAGGAAAGTCCTTTGCTGGGGACTGAAATATGGCATATACATATGAAGGGCACCTTCAGTAGGGGGCACAGAAGCCAGGAGATGCCCAGGGAGATGGCAGTAAACACAAGCCATATGGAGTGGGCAAAGCAAGGCTGTGGGGAGCAGCAGGAAAGGCTGTAATAGAGAGAAGTTGAGTGGTAGCAGTGGCACACCTTTTGCTGGTCTTGTCCATCCCTCAGTTGTGAATAGTAGTGGCTGCCAGAGATGGCTTCCTCTCCTTCACTTATGAATGAATGCTGACACTCATTCCCTGCCATCCAAGCAAACTGCAGCACACCCTTGCTCTTGCAATCTGAAAGAGATCAACTTTCAGTAGTCCAGAACCCATCCCACACAAAAGCTTTGCTTCACAAAACCTGGGCTTGCACTTTTGAACCTGGGTCTTGAATTCTCTATTCTATCTTTTTGGTGTGTGTGTGTGTGTGTGTGTGTGTGTGTGTGTGTGTGTGTCCATGAATGTGGGAACAAGGAGTAAAAATACATGTTGTCTCTGGCAGTATGGCATCCAACTTCTGGGTCCTGGCTGGTGATAAACATAAGGAGGTCCAGAAGAGGTTCTGTGTGAAGCTGGAAGAGCGTGGCAAGAACCAAAAAAATTTCTTTTGTGGGTTACATTCACCACTGGGTTGTTGTGAGAGCCTCAGTGTTACCTATGGATAAACACTGGGACTTGCCCTGACTGCACTCCCATCCCATCTCCTTAGGTTTTCATCCTGTTTCCCCAACACAGGTGAACAAGTTTTATTACATGCCACGATGGGGAGAGAGACTGTAGAGGAACAAGTACTGTCATACATGGCTAGTGGGGCAAATTCTTTAGAAGGTAATTGGTATTATCTATGAAAAATTTAAGTGCACATCCCTTTTTACCAAACAATGCCACTTCTATAGTTCTAGATAGTTATACTAGAGATAAATTTCATATAAAAATAAATGAACAAAGATATACATTGTAGTACTATATGTAATGGCAAAATACTAGCAATCCGCCCCCCCCCCCTTCAGTAGAAGATAGGTGAGATACATTGTGGTTCAGCCACACAATGGAATACACTGCAGCCATTAAGAAGAAACATGTAGCTAAAATATGTGCTGATATGGAATGTTCTTGCTTTCCCCCTCCCCCTCCATCTCTACATACACACATATACTCTCACACACTTTTGTATATCCATACACCTGGAAGGACATACAAGGAACTGGTATCTGTGGTTGCCTCTTGAGAAAGGAGCTATTAAAGTGGGGGTAGGGGTGGGAATAAAGGGTAGACAGGAGGATTGATTTTTTCAGTAAATATTCTTTTATACTGTTAAATTTCTTTTGCCATGTGCATATATTTAAACACATCAAGTAAAAAGCAAACTTAATTGCAAAAATCTTCATCAATAAGGGATTCTTTAAATAAATTGTGGTATATTCTTACTGAGGAATGCTATACAGTCATTCAAAAGGAGATATTTTAGAATAGAAAGATTTACATAAACATATATAGTTAAAAAATCAAGGCTCTGTACAAAATGTATAATAGAACCATTTATATAAAAAGATATGCACACACACATAGGCATATTCATAGGAAAAGATCTGAAATGAGTCACAGTGTGCTGATAACAGTGTGTAGTCTTCAAATATACTGAAATTGGGGAGGGCTGTAGAATCGGAAGGGGAGTTAAAGGTGGACTTTCATTATTTACTCTAAATTTTCTATACTAACAAAAGCCTAGGTGGTCCTTGGACCCTCACGTCATCACAAGATGGCAGCCACAAGATGGTGGCCACAAGATGGCCGGCAGGGGAGGGCAGTTGGGGGGCGACCAGGCCTACAGGAGAGGGAGGGAAGTTGAGGGGGGACCAGCTCTACAGGGAAGGGAAGTTGGGGGCAACTGGGCTGGCAAGGGAGGGCAGTTGGGGGTGAGATCAGGCCAGTATGGGAGGGCAGTTAGAGGTGACTATGCTGGCAGGAGAGGGCTGTTGAGGGCGACCAGGCCTGCAGGGGAGGGCAGTTGGGAGCTACCAGGCCTATTGGGGAGGGCAGTTAGGGGCCATCAGGCCAGCAGGGGAGAGCAGTTGGGGGCAACCAGGCCTATAGGAGAGGGCAGTTAGGGGCCATCAGGTCAGTAGGGGAGGGCAGTTGGGGGCAAGATCAGGCTAGCAGGGGAGGGCAGTTGGGGGTGACCAGGCCAGCAGAGGAGGGCAGTTGGGGGCAATTGGGCCAGCAGGGGAGCAGTTAGGTATCAATCAGGCTGGCCAAGGAGTAGTAATAGGGTGATCAGGCTGGCATGTAGAGTGTTTAGGGGTGATCAGGCAGGCAAACAGGCGAGCAGTTAGGAGCTAGCAGTCCCAGATTGTGAGAGGGGTCCCAGATTGGAGAGGGTGCAGGCCGGGCTGAGGGACCCTCCCCCCCATGCACAAATTTCATGCACTGGGCTTCTGGTTTTTGAATATATATTTTTAATGTGTCTGTACTTAATTTAAAACACCTAAGTGGTAAATAAATTATGAAGAGAACAAGGAGTCCAATCTGCATTCTAAAGTTTGCTTCCTCACACCCAGCACTTCAGTCTGGCATCAGAGGCCTCAACGGGCCATTTTTCCTACTGCTTCTTCACATTTTCTTCTGGAAAGTCCAACTGAGCTCCTCAACAGCCTTAAGCAGGTGTCCATCTTTTTTTCCCCTTACTGGATTCGCTTCCCCCATGCTCCATATCTAGATATGGCACCCCTTCCCTCACCTTTTATTGAACTTCTGCTCATGCTTCATGACTCATATAAGTAATACTTCTAAATCTTTCCAATCAATAGTAAGTGAATATCACAATGACTCATCTGGACTTGGGAAAGTGCCTTGTGACATTCTTTATTTGGCCACCTTGTACTGTTATTTAATCTTCATGGAATGATTTAACTAAAATATGGATATAATTTTCTTGTTTATACAGCTCTCTTCATTGTACCCTCTTATCCATTCTATGAAGTAGGCAACATAGGTATTATTCTTATTATATTTATTTCATTAATAAGAAACCTGAGGGGTAGGGAGGCTTCTTATTCAAAGGCAGCATAGTAGTGTGGACCTTGAGAAAGAAGATGGCTGCTAAGAAGGGCTCACGGTGCCTAACTTGGCTCAAATTAAAAAAAACAAACAATAAACACACACACACATAGAGCCTAGCAGCCATTACTATACAGAGACCTTTCACACAAACTGCACTACAGGGAGAAGCCTGAACTGAACTTCCTGCCTGCACTGTGTTGCCACCATCTGAGCCAGCCCTTATAAACGAGTTCCTGGAGTCCTAGCCAACCAATAGGACTGAGACTTTCCCCAGACAATTGGAGCTGCACAGCTCTGACCCATCAGAGCGACTCTATTCTGAACAATCAGGACAGTGCCTTTTGAACCAATCAAACTACAAGGATTTAGAGTCCTTGTATGCATGAGGATGGACCAATCAGGGATCAGGGGCAGGGAGGACTTCTGTCCATATAAGCCAGTTCCTGGTGGCTCTCAGAGTACACTTTCTCTTTGCACCAAAGACTGAAGACTGCCCTTCCATGGCTCAGCTGAAACACCAAACCTCACAACTGGGCTTAATTCACAATTGAACTGTTTGCATTGAAGTTTCCTTCTTCACTGTGCTCCAATTTGGGGATTCCTATTGGTGTTGAATTGGCACCAATGACCTTCAGTTTACAGTAGGAAGTGGCCAAGAGGGATCTCGGTCTGCTGAACTTGCCTAGCCAGAATATAAGTCCCTAGAAACCAGGGAATGCATTTTTTAATATATATATATAACTGATTTTTTACAGAGAGGAAGGAAGAGAGATAGAAACCTAGAAACATCGATGAGAGAGAAATATTGATCAACTGCCTCCTGCATACTCCCCACTGGGTATGTGCCTGCAACCAAGGTACATGCCCTTGACTGGAATCAAACCTGGGACCCTTGAGTTTGCAGGCTGATGCTCTATCCACTGAGCCAAACTGGTCAGGGCAGGGAATGCACTTTTAACATTTCTGTGCACGCTTGAAGGACAAGAGAAATCCATCAGTGTTCTGCCAAAGATAGAACACTCAACCAACCAAAGGGTGTGTGGTGGAGACCTGCCAAGTGCTTAGGTGAGCGCTGAGTGCTGGTGAGACATCAAAACCATAGTAGGAACTTACCATCCTTAAGTCAGGCCAAAGACAACAAACAAAACATAATCAAGTATGAAATAAACATTATTTGAAGTAGAATACAGATGAACTTTCTTTTTAAAAAAATGGCATATCAAACTTGCAGCTTCAGGCAAGAAAATCTTTTAAAAGGGAGTAGAATTTTTTAAAATTAGAAAATAGTACAGATAAAAAAATTTGTGACAGTGGTACATGGATGATTAAACATTGGGAAACACCACCATTGGTCTATTAGTATAAAAGATGGGCCAGGACTACAGCGTCTCTGTCTGAGCAAAGGTCTGAAACACAACAAGGAGTTAGGAGAGACAAACCTGCCTGGGACTGAGGGCAATGAGACTTGAAAGTTTTCCAAATCTAACCAGGCTAGATTCCAGAAGTTCTGTGAGCCAGCTGGGGAAGTGTGGGCTAGACCAGGAGTCATTTCAATTAGATGTGTGGCAGGAACACAATAAAAGTGGTGCTTTGAAAGTTCAGTGTGGTGGTGATGTGCAGTATAGATTGAAGCAGGCCTGACAAGTGACCCAGGACTACCACTTGCTAGGTGCCACACAGAAGATGCCACCAACATGTTAATGCCATATGAGAGTCAATCTTGAAAATAAAGTTAAGGTTCTTTCATGAGAATTGTGGTTTATCATGTGTTATGAAACATTATCTAAAATTTGACAAAGCAAAAAATATTACAGAGTGCCTTTTCAAGAACATGAGAGTGGCCTTCCCTCTGGCAGCTTAACCTAATAAATTGCAACTGGGTCAGACAACTCCAAAACTTCCAAACTCCAAGTAAAGAGGAGAAATCTACAAATCTGCCTGTAGCTCCTGCTGGGTGGTCTCAGACACTAGCTGACTTGCACCTTCTTGGATATATAGAAACCAGTGTACCTAGAGGTCAGTGTGAGATGACACCAGATTTCGACTCCTCACATACATAAGTGACACACCCAAGAGGCAGATTTGACGAGCACCAAAGCCCCACTGAAGCAAGCCCTGCCCCATAGGGGTATCTCCAGCACAGCAGTTCTTCCATTAATAGACACAGATAATCCTCACAGTCAATTGGCCTGGAAGTCAATTCCTCCCAGTGTACCAATAGCAATCAAGGCTTAACTACAACAAGACTGTATACCCAGCCCACAAAGGGGTGCACCAAGAGTGTCCACCTCAGGTGATTGACAGGGGGGAGAGCTACTGGGCCATAAAGGACAACTAGCACACAAAGCCACTCCATCAACACAGGGAAGCAGTCAAAATGCAAAGACCAAGAAATATGTCACGAATGAAAGAAATGGAGGAAAGCAAATGACTGGACATAGAGTTCAAAACCACATTTATAAGGTTACTCGAGAATCTTCTACAAACTCCCGAGAAACTTAGTGAGACCTCTGAGAAACTTAGTGAGACCTTCAAGGATCTTAATGAGAATGCCAAAAAAATGGAAAAGAACCAGTCAGAAATTAAGCATACAATGTCTGAAATAAAGAGTAATATACAGAAAACCAACAGCAGACTAGAGGACCCCAAAAATCAAATCAAAGATCTGAAATATGAGGAAGCAAAAAACACCCAACCATAAAAACAAAAAGAGAGGGAATCCAAGATGGCGGCATAGGTAAACACCTACACTGCTGCCTCGCACAACAATTTCAAAACTACAACTAAAAGACAGAATGGACATCATCCAGAACCACAGGAAAGCTGGCTGAGTGGAAGTTCTACAGCTAGAAAGAAAGAGAGGGGCTCACAGAGACCCAGAGGAGCTGCAAAAAGCTGAGGTACGGAGACGCGCGCGCTGAGAGAGCGGGTGCGGGAGTACCTGGCTGGCTTTCTCTGGTGGGTGGGAAACGGAGATTCCCAACGGCATTGAACCCCTTCTCTTATGACACTAAACCCCAGATCCAGCTGAAACTTATACGGGGTGAGTTTGGACTGTGAAAAGGGAGAGGTGCACAGAAATTTAGGGGAGTCACAAAAGATCAGAGGGCTGGTGGCAGCGCGCACGGCACTGCGTGGAAGACAGACTGCTGATTGTGCCGCTGGCTTTCGCGAGTGGGCGGGAGACAGACCCTCCCAACTGTGCCACTTCTGAGTCCACTAAGCCCCTGTTTCGGGCGAAACCCTGGAGACCTAGACTCGTGTGGTCCTGGTGTGCAGGGGAGCTGAAAAGGCAGCAGTCTAGAGGCACTGCGGGCGCTGAACACACAAGGACCGCTCCAGCGATTATTACCCAGTCATGTGAGACTCAGGGGCCGTGGCGGGCGGGGCCGACTGGAAGGCAAGGCGGTCCCTTAAGCCCTGAGACTCCACCCATCCCAAGCTCAACAGAGGCTTCTTCAGTTTTGCAAGTCTGGTATTATAAGGCTGAATTCAACACTGAAGTTTCCCCAGCATAGTGAAAATGCCAAGACAAGGGAAGGGATCACAAACAAAAGAAATGGAGGAAAAGAAATGACTGGATATAGAGTTCAAAACCACGCTTATAAGGTTTTTCAAGAATATGCTAGAAAAGTTGGATAAATTTGGCAAGACCCAAGAGGAGATGAAAAAGGACATACTAGAGACACTGACTGAAATAAAAAATATTATACAGAGTCCTAACAGCAGACTAGAGAAAGGCAAGAATCAAGTCAAAAATTTGAAATATAATGAAGCAGAAAACACTCAACTGGAAAAGCAAGAAGAGAAAAGAATCCAAAAATGTGAAGATAATGTATGGAGACTCTGGGACAGCTTCAAGCATACCAACATCAGAATTGTGGGAGTGCCAGAAGAGAGAGAACAAGATACTGAAAAGCTATTTAAAGAAATAATGACTGAAAATTTCCCACATCTAGTGAAAGAAATAGACTTACACGTCCAGGAAGCACACAGAACCCCATAAAAAAGGAATCCAAAGAGGACCACACCAAGACACATCATAATTAAAATACCAAGAGCAAAAGACAAAGAGAGAATATTAAAAGCAACAAGAGAAAAACAGTTCATTACCTACAAGGGAGCACCCATACGAATGTCAGCTGATTTCTCAACAGAAACAATGCAGGCCAGACGGGAGTGGCAAGAAATATTCAACGTGATGAATAGCAAGAACCTACAACCAAGAATAATCTATCCAGCAAAGCTATCATTCATAATTGAAGGTCAGATAAAGAGCTTCACAGATAAGAAAAAGCTAAAGGAGTTCATCAACTCCAAATCAGTATTATATGAAATGCTGAAAGGTACTCTTTAAGATATACTAGAATCAGGAGCACAGAAAGGGAGTGGACTGATAATTCTCAGGGGGAAAGGGGTGAGGGGAGTACAGGGAGAGACTGGACAAAAATCATACACCTATGGATGAGATCAATGGGAGGAAGGGAAGAGTGGGAGTTGGGTGGAGGGGTGCTATGGAGGGGAAAAAAGAGAAACAAATGTAATAATCTGAATAATAAAGATTTAATTAAAAAAAGAATTTAAAAAATTTTAAACAAACAAACAAAAAAAAAAAAGAAAAGAAAAAAGTCCAAAAATGTGAAGATAGTGTAAGGAGCCTCTGGGACAACTTCTAGTGTAGTAACATCAGAATTATGGGGGTGCCAGAAGAAGAGAGCGAGCAAGATACTGAAAACCTACTTGAAGAAATAATGACAGAAAACTTCCCCTACCTGGTGAAAGAAATAGACTTACAAATCCAGGAAGCACACAAAACTCCAAACAAAATGATTCCAAAGAGGACCACACCAAGACACATCATAATTAAATTGCCAAGGGCAAAAGACAAAGAAAGAACATTAAAAGCAGCAAGAGAAAAAGTTAGTTACCTACAAGGGAGCACCCATATGATTGTCACCTGATTTCTTAACAGAAACTATGCAGGCCAGGAGGGAGTGACAAGAAATATTCAAAGTTGTGAATAGCAAGGACCTACAACCAAGAGTGCTCTACCCACCAAAGCTATCATTCAGAATTGAAGGTCAGATAAAGAGCTTCACAGATAAGAAAAAGCCAAAAGAGTTCATCACCACCAAACCAGGATTATATGAAATGCTGAAGGATATTCTTTAAGAAGAGGAAGAAGAAAAAGGTAAAGATAAAAATTATGAACAACAAAGTGATAACAAATACATACCTATCAACAAATGAATCTAAAAATCAAGTAATGAAAAATCCGATGAACAGAATAAACTAGTGAATATAATAGAATTAGGGGCATAGAAAGAGAATGGACTAATAATTCTCAGGAGAAAGAGGGTGTGAGGGGTGCAGGAAGAGGTTGGACAAAAATCTTACACCTATGCATGAGGACAGTGCCAGTGGGTAAGGGCATGGGGTGGGGGATGGGGAATCAGGTGGAGGGGAGCTATAGGGGGAAAAAGAGGAACATCTGTAATAAACTGAACAATAAAGATTTATTTAAAAAAAGAACATATGAGACCATAAGATGTGGTTGCTTGATTATTATACACAATTTATTAAGGCCCACTATAAAGTTAAAAATAACCTTGTAGAAGATTGATAAATTGCAAATGATTTTCTTCTGGTAGAAATAAAAATTATTTCTGTAAAATAGGAAAAATAGCATCAAAAATTACAGTTTTATTAGCCTCTAGAGCAGTGGTTCTCAACCTGTGGGTCGCGACCCCTTTGCGGGTCGAACGACCCTTTCACAGGGGTTGCCTAAGACAAGCAGAAAACACCTATTTCCCATGGTCTTAGGAACCAACAGACCGCTCCTCAGTGTAGCAAAGTGTAGCAATGTAGTTTACTGTTGTCATATGAAGACTGTTACCCATGCTACACCACAATTCAAGACAAAATTTCATTTATTTGTAATTAGAAATAAATATTTCACAATATATAATTACATATTGTTTTTGTGATTAACCACTATGCTTTAATTATGTTCAATTTGTAACAATGAAAATACATCCTGCATATCAGATATTTACATTACAGTTCAGAATAGTAGCAAAATTACAGTTATGAAGTAGCAACGGAAATAATTTTATGGTTGGGGGTCACCACCACATGAGGAGCTGTATTAAAGGGTCGCGGCATTAGGAAGGTTGAGAACCACTGCTCTAGAGCTAAACAGTTATGTTTTTAGCTTTTAAAAAACCTTATTCCAGAATTTTTCAAAATCTCTCATATCTTTTTGTTTTTGTCCCTTTTTTATTATTTCTTATTATGGTAAAATTATAATATATATGTATGTGTGTATATATATGTGTGTGTGTGTGTATAACATAAAATTTGCCATTTTAATCATTTTAAATGTACAATTTAATGGCATTATGTTCAAATTGTTATACACCATCTCCACTATCCATTTACAAAAACCTTTACCACTTCAAACGGAAACATTAAGTAATTTCCCATTCTCCCTTCCTCCTAGCCCTTGATAACTTCCAGTCTAATTTCTGTCCCTATGAATTTCCCTACTCTAAATAATTCATGTAAGTAGAATCATACACTTATTCTTTTGTGACTGGCTTCTTTCACTTAACATGTTTCCAAGGTTCAGTTCATCTGTGTTGTAACATGTATCAGAACTTCACTCCCTTTTATAACTGAATTTTATTCCATTGCATGGATATACCGCATTTTGTTTATTAATTCATCTGCTGATGGACATTTGGGTTGTTCCAACCTTTTGGCTATTGTGAAGGCTGCTGCTATGAACATTTGGGTACCTGTTCAAGTACCTGTTTTCACTTTTTTTGGGTCTATACACAAAAGTGGAATTGTAGGATCATATGGTAATTCTATGGTTAACTCTTTAAGGAAGTGTCAAACTCTCATATTTAAAAAAAACAAACAGCTTTACCACAATGTTCATTTCCTCATCAATGAGTTATATAAGATATGCATGCTCCCTGGAGGCAGCCTGCATTTAATGACAGGTCCATGTGGGGCACCAATGTCTGGTCCCCTCATCATAACTCAGAACAACTGTGAAGAGCCAACCCGACTCCAGAGCTTCTTCTCATGGGTCAGCTGAGGCTGTCATTGGAATTGTGCCACAGCCCAACTTCCTCCTTGAACCAATACTGCCTCTTTTCCTTAGACCTCAGGTGTTGATCCCAAAGGCATCCCAGTAAACTTCCAATGCGTGACCTGCAACAACCTTCCAGAGGCAATCCCCAGGCTGGTTTTATGGCCTATGTAAGCTCTGAGTCAGCATCTGGGAAGCCTCCATTCCAAATGATCCCAGGAACTGCTATAGTCCCCAGAGCCCTAGTCACTGTGCACAGGCCTTACTCACAGTTACATTCTCTCTTTATCTCTCTCTCCCCCACCCCCATCTCTCTCTCATTTTTCCTATCAAATCCATTTGAAACCAAATAGAGTGGAAAGGTATAGGCTTATAAGCAAATAGTTATAGCAATGGGAAAGATTGAATGAACTTCATGCTTAGCCAAAGGAAAGCTTCCTAGAAGAGAGGACCTTTAAACAGACTCTTAAAGAATAAATTGGGGTTTGAACGGTGGACTAGGATGTGGGGGAGACATTCCTGACAGGGGGTACAGCATGCTTAAAAGCTGGCAGGCCTGAAAGGGTGTGAGATAGAGGGAAGGGAGAGTGAAGCTCAGGATACTAGTAAGGGCAAACCATACAGCATTATAGGCCACACTGAGGAACTTGATGCTAAACCAAAGCCACATTCCAGTGTTGCACAAGCTTCAGCCATTTTGGTACCACTTTGATGAGTTTTGCCATATCTGGGCCCCACTGGTTCTATTTATTACTCATTTAATATTTTCTTGAAATGAAATTAATTTATGTTAAATTAAGTTTTATATGGCAACAACAACAAAACACAAAAAGAGTAGAAATAGAAAGTAACTATAAAAGTAAATACAATGGAAACAGAACAGAGTAATTAAATTCTGAGTAGATATTGCTGTCTGTCAATGTCTTTGAGCCTGAAGTCTGCTCTAAGTGTTCCAAAGATTAGCAAGTATTATAGAAGCTGAAGAATAGCACCATGCTGAAACTTTCTCCTTGATGTAATCAAAAAGCTAGAAGGAGAAGGAAGTGAGGATCATTTTCTCAACATGTAATTCAATGTTCTTTAAAGTTGTACCATGTACCATTAAGATCACCTTAAAGTTCTCCCTACCACCCCACTGACTATGAAAGCAGTTGGTAAACAATAAAGTGCCTTACAATTGTGGTTGTTATTATTTATACTGCTTGGTTCATTGGCTCAGGGGCAGTCACTTCCATGTAGCTTTCCTTTCTTTGGCTCAGCAAAGAGTTCTAAACCAGTGACTGTGACAACATTCATGCTCCACATTGTGGGGTAAAAAGCAACAAGGCTGGGCTGGGGAAGAGGGCAGAACTTTGGGAATCTCAGGCTCTTAGAACTTGGAGGCCCTTGCAGAGTATCCTACCTTCTCACTTTACAGCTTGGGAAACTGGAACCACAAGAGGAATATGATTTGTCTAAGGCCACAGGGGGTGTTAACATTAGAAGTCCAGGAGACAGCCAGGGGAGAAAGAATAGTATACCTTATTGTTTGAGGCTACTTGTCCCAGCAGTTGCTATCTGGGAGGCAGAAGAGAATAAATGTGGGAGCAGAGGTAGGGAGAAGTCAGTCCATCAGGCTTGAAAGCACAGGGACATTACCAAAAAATCAACCTTTCACACTAGCTGGTTTGGCTCAGTGGATAGAGCATTGGCCTGTGGACTGGAAAGTCCTGGGTTCAATTCCATTTAAGGGCACATGCTTGGGTTGTGGGCTGGATTCCCATTAGGGGGCATGTAGGAGGCAGTTGACCAATGATACTCTCTCATCATTTATGTTTTTATCTCTCTCCCTCCCCCTTCCTCTCTGAAACCAATAAAAATATATTTAAAAAAATCAACCTTCTCACCCTGGTCTGTGTGTTCGTTCAGTGGTTAGAGCATTGCCCCACATACCAAAGGGTTTTAGGTTCAATTCTCAGTCAAGGGCATATGTCTGGGTTGCAGATTCGATCCTTGGCTCCTGCCCATGCAGGAGGCAGCTATTCAATGTGTCTCTCTCACATCGATGTGTCTCTCCCGCTCTTCCACTCTCACCTATAGAGCAATGGAAAAGTACCCTCGGATACTTAACAACAACAACAAAAATCAACCTTCTTGGCTGGGCTCCTTAGCTAAGAGCAGAAGTCGAGGTAGCCCAGGGCCTAGGTGGTGGGCAGTGAGGAAAGATCCTGCAAGGGACTCAAGTGTTTGCAAAAAATACCCCCAAAAAATGAGGGATGCCAGCTCAACAGACCTGCTCCAAACTCAGTCCCAACTCATCCTAGGACTGTGCAAAATAATCTGGCTTTAGGGTTTGCCACAAATCCCCAAGAGGGTGGCACCTGGGTTCAAACCTGGTTCTGTCATGTTCTGGCTGTATATGACACTGAACTGCTCTAAGCCCCAGTCTCTTCACTGGTGTATGATATGAGTAATAATAGTACCTACCTCCTGGGATTGTTGTCAGGATCACAAGAGGCAGTATATGCAATTTCACATACAGGGATTCTCATCATACGTAACGTTACTTCTCACCTCCCTCACCCCCTGGACCTCTGCAAATAGATTTTCTTCTCTCCTGGCTCCCCTCCCCAAGCCCAGGTTCAAAGCCAATACCTGGACCTATGCTCACCCGACTGTCCCACTTATCCAGCTATGGAGTGTGAAAGGTATCTTTCAAGTATTTGCAGATAAGAAAGCTGAGGGGGCATACTCCATGGGGTGGGACAGAAACCTCCTTCACCTAGAGACAGAGGGCAGGCCAAGCAGCCTGCCCCATCCCACTGGAGGGAGAGGCCAGCTTGGGCCTGGGAGAGAACAAAGAAAAGGCCCTGGTCTCCTGTGGCATTAGGAGGCAAGTGCCTGAAAGCAAGACCCTTCATTAAAAGCTACCAGGTGGAAGATTAAATATACCCCTTTCCAGTTGTCTAGGACACAGATTTATGAAAAGTCAGGGCTGTGCTATAGTGAAAGAAGATATCATCTCTGCTGTTTTTAGACAGTAGAAAAGAGGTGGTAAAGAAGAGAAAAAAGTCTGGGCTTTCATCAGTGAGTGGTGGGCAGCCATTGAAGGATTTTGATCTGCCAGGTCTGTTTTTTAAAGTTTTCCTCTGGGTGAAGAGTGGAGAATAGGCTGGAGGGGGGCAAGAGCAGGAGCAGGGAGCCCAATCAGAGGGAGAGGGAGAGGGATGCCAGGCCAGGGTGCTAGCTGTGGAGGTGGAAGAAGGGAGTCCACTGCAGGGTGGGTCAGGCCTGCATCGCAGGTGACAGTGGCACTTCATCTCTCCTTCCCTCCTCAGAAGAGGAAGGTCAGCTTCCACTTGCCTTGGTCTTCTCAAGGGCTTGCCTTGTGACTGTGAGAAAGGCAACCTGTTCAGATGCCCAGACCTCTCACTCCCTTTCAAAGGCAGCCCTCAGTGAGTCTATTAGAAAGTTTTCCTTGTCCATAAGCCCCAGCTCTGCTGCCTGAGCCCCACCCCAGTCAAGCCCCAATCTACTCCCTTCATCTTGTGACAGCCCCTCAAGTACCTAAAGACCAATGGTCAAATTCCTCTGATTCTTCTCTATGCCAAACAGCACATGGTCCCCACAGTATTTAGTTCTCAGTCCCATCCATCTGCTTTTCAAACTACATTAGCTCATGAACTCCTTCTGAGCCTACTCATGCCACAATGGACCAACCACAACCCCTGAGACACAGCATGGACTCACTGTCTATCCTACTAGCTACCTCTGCAGCCTTAACTGTAGCTTCTAGTACATTTCCAAGGGCATCCAACTGCAATGTTACCTCCCTCCCCGCCGGCCCCACTATTCTCTTCACATAAGGCAGAGAGGGGTCCTGGTGTGGCTAGGGACTCTGAACTTGATTCTACTCTATTGCCAGTGGATCTGGCTTGAACTTTGATTAGAAGGCATTTGGTACCTTGATTACAACCTGTGTAGACAGATGACCAGTGATAGGCACCTCTTTCCTGCCCCTCCCTGCCTCTATGCTTTAGTATTACAAAACAAAACAAAACAAGAACCACCCCAGCATTTTAGCAGCAGTCCAGGAGGTGGATAAACACCAAGATTGGCACAGTATTTTCCACCATCCACAGGATAAAACCTCAGAAGGCATGATAAGTCTATCGAAAATAAGAGATACAGTATTTCTTACACAGACACGCATATTTACAATTTCTTGATCACTTTTATTATCCCTTCAGAATCTCAGCTTATCAGGGTTGGAATGTAATCACATCCACCCTTTCCTCCCCCAGAGCCACAGAATTTTGAATTCATTTCACAGCATCTCTGCCAAGCAGCCAGCCGTACCCCTCCTTGCAGACCTCAAGAACTGGGGTACTTGCTTCCCCCAAGGTAGCCCAGGCTGCCTCAGAAGAGCTCTGGGCGCAGAAAACACCTCCTCCTCAACAGGCCCCAATTCCTTCCCTTCTCCTTTCCGCTGAGCAAGCAACCCTCCTACCCCAAAGAAGACTCACCTCCCCGGCTCCAGAAGAGGGGCACAGACTCGGCTCTCTCCATCCTAGCTGTGGGGATGGTCAAGACTCCACATTCAGCAAATCCTCATGCAAGGGAGAAGCATGTGGTGAGCCCTCACTAAGGGCAGGGAGCTGATGGGCTCCACGCTGTTCTGAACCCCTTCCCTGGGCTGATCAGTGGGCACCCAGGCACTCTTCCTGATCCCGGTACCCCAGCGGGTTCTCCAGCACCCTGGCTGGGTCAGTCTGGCCTCATTGGTCACATGCTCCGTTGCCCCAAGAAGTTGTTCCTGGGCCGTCCAGCCCAGGGAGTTATGCAGGACTCCAAAAGTGAGTTTCAGCTCTCCCTCTTCTCCCCACCCCTACCACCTGCCCACAGCCACACTGGTACAGTGGGTCCTGTCACAGCAGACCAGTGCGAGGAGCTGAGTTTGTTTCATCTTTCTGGGTAAGGTTCTCAGCCAAAGGCCCAACTGAGAGCCCCAAAGAGGGCTGACCTCCCACTCAGCTGCTGTCCTGCAGTGAGGGGAAGTAAGCAGGAACTGGCTGTCTGAGTCAGCGTCCCTGGTCTATTGTCACTGCATGGGCCCCTTCCTTCCCAGAGGAGAGACGTGCACAGAGATAGACCTTGTTTTTTGCAAGTCTCTCTTGCACACACACTTTCTCACTTGACCTGGAAAGAGTCAGTGCACTATGGCTGGATGCAATTCAGTTAAGGCACTCCAAGTGAATTTCTACTGTAGCAGAGATCATGCCTATAGCACATGGTGGTTATATCCCAGCAACATAGAGGAGATAATGAGTCCTACTAACAAGAGAGGAAACTGAGTCTCAGAGAGGAAAAGGGCTTCCCAAGGTCAAACACTGAGAGAATAGTGAGATTTGGAGTCCACTCCTGCTCTCTAGGGCATCAGGTGGAGAACCCTGCAGAACTTCCACACTGCTTCTCCAACTTCAATCCCACTGGGATATTGCAGATTCTAGCAAATCCTATTTCCTAGGACACAAAGCATGAGAGATTTCTGGCTTTAAAGCATTTATGATATATCTTGTTCAAATTTGTTTCTTTTCTTTTTTAAAAAATGTATTTTTATTGATTTTGAGAGAGAGAGAGAGAGAGAGAGAGAGAGAGAGAGAGAGAGAGAGAAGGGGGAAGGATGAGGGAGAGAGAGATAGAAACATCAATGAGAGAGGAACATCATCGATCAGCTGCCTCCTACACGCCCCCCTGACGGGGGATCAAGCTCGCAACTCCAGCATATGCCCTGACTGGGAGTTGAACCAAGGACCTCTTGGTTTCTGGGTTGATGCTCAACTTCTAAGCCACACCAGCATGGCATCAAAATTGTTTTTGTGTGTTTAGAAGGACAAGAGCCTGAGATACAAATCATATATGCCAGAACCTCCTTACAAAGAGACTTCATGATCATAATGGCAAAATGAGCACAGAAGGAAGGGTTGTGCCTTGTCCCAGTGATCATATTCTGATTGGAAAAGGGCCATAATGTGTTCTTGTTCACAGAGTGAAAAAAAGCTCTAACTGGAGCTCTTTACTCTCCCCTTCCAGTCCTCCAGAGATGTAGAGACAGGAAAGCAGCTTGAGGGAAGGAGTTGGGAGCCTCCCCTGAAAGAGCCATCTTATTGCCTCAAGGGTTCTGGACACCTCCTGTACTAACCATACTAAACTCCTAAAGGGCAGGGATGGGGCTGTGAGTCTCTGGAGGCCCCACTTTCAAAACATATTTGTATGGCTTGGTACAAAAAGCCATCTAAAAAGATTGAGGTGAACCCTAGCTAGTTTGGCTCAGTGGATAGAGTGTCGGCCTGCAGACCAAAGGTTCCCAGGTTCAATTCTGGTCAAGGGCACATACCTCAGTTGCAGGGTCCTCCTGGGCCCAGGCCCTGGTTGAGGCGCATGCAGGAGTCAACCAATCGATGTATTTCTTTCACATTGATATTTCTCCCTGTCTTTCCCTCTCTCTTCCACTCTCCCTAAACCTCAACGGAAAAATATCCTCGGGTGAGGAATAAATAAATAAAGACTGAGATGAAATTTGCAAACAAGGAGAATGCATTGTGTTGGGAGAGGGCTGGTTTCTAGGAGCAAGGACTGTTTGACATCATGAACTGCATTCAAGAATTTAAGTAGGCTGAGGCCCAGGCAGTGAATATTCTCTGTGACAATACTGAGAGGATAACTTTAGAGGGTAACCCAGAGACCAGATCTGCTTCCCAGGGGCCAGACCACAGCAAGTTAAGGAGGGAAATGGAAGGGGAGTGGAGATACCTCTCAAGAAATTTGACTGTGGTTAGAGAGAAAAGAGATGTAATCACTGGAGGGAGAGGCAGAACTACAGCTAAGAGTTAGATATTGGGACAGATGCTGTGTGTTTTAAGTCAAGGAGCTTCCACAAAACCTGCTCCTCACTCTATCCTCCACACTCCCTGCTGGCTTGACTTCATCTCAGACCAATTAAAGCAGAATTTCTCAGTAGTAGGGTTCAGACATTGACAGTGTATTAAATCTCCCCAGGTTGAGAGCCATGGCTCTAATTACTAGTAAAGTATTAAGTCCAGTCTTAGCCCAGCTGGTGGGTGGAGGGCAAAGATGCCCTGACAGTCTTAGCTCCTTCTCGTTTGGTAAATTAGCACAGAGACAAAAAGAGAGACTGGGGAGCCCTACTGTCTTGGCTCAAATCAGTTTCACCTGTGTGCTCTTAGGCAAGTTGTTTAAACTCTCTGAGCCTCGGGTTTTAATCTATAGATTAATTGCATAATTTACAGGTTCTCGTCTATGCATGCCCTTTAGGAGGTAATAAAAGTACCTATACCATAAGATTGTTGGGTGGGTCAAATAATATCTACAAAGTGCTTAGAATGCTGCCTGATTTGATAGAAGCTATCCTGGGACTGGCTTGTGTCTTTGAGTGTCTCTCCTGGCCCTCTGCCTAAGGCTCAGGAAGGCATCCCTTAAAAAAAAGTGGTGGTCCTAACAAATGTTAGTGAGGATGTGGAGAAAAGGGAACCCTCGTGCACTGTTGGTGGGAGTGCAGTCTGGTGCAACCACTGTGGAAAGCAGTATGGAGTTTCCTCAAAAAATTAAAAATAGAACTGCCATTTGACCCAGCGAATCCACCTCTGGGTATACCAGTATATCCAAGGAAACCCAAAACACTAATTTGAAAAAATATGTGCACCCCTATGTACATAGTACCTCTATTTACAATAGCCGAGATATGGAAACAGCCCAAGTGCCCATCAGTAGGTGAATGGATAAAAGATGTGGTGCATTTACATAATGAAATACTATGCAGCAGTAAAAAAAGAAGGAAATCTTACCATCTGCAACAGCATGGATGGGCATAGAGAGTATTACGCTAAGTGAAATAAGTCAGAGAAAAACAAGACTGTATGATTTCACTTATATGTGGAATCTAAAGAACAAAATAAACAAACAAAATGGAAATGGACTCATGGCAATAGAAAACACTGCTGGTTGCCAAATGGGAGGAGGATTAGGGGACTGAGTGAAAAAGGTGAAAAAAGTGAAGGGATTGAAAAGTACAATTTGGTAGAAGCAAAATTGTTACAGGGATGTAAAGTACAGCATAGGGAATATAGTTGATAATATTTAATAGACTTATTGAGAGTATCATTTCACAAATTATATAAATGTCTAACCACTATGCTATATACCTGAAACTAATATAAAATAATATTGAATGTCAACTGTAATTTAAAAAGTTAAAATGATTATCATATGCTAATAAATTAAAAAGCAGGATAAAATACTGTAAGTACAATTGGATCTCAATAATGTAAGCATTCAAGGAGACATTACTGGAAGGGCATGTGTTACACGTTTAATCAGGGTCTAAGAATTTATCTTAAGAAAATAACCAAAACTGGGTAAAATGGCCTATATTTAAAAAACAAAATCATTGTTGGTTTTGCCTTTGACTTGGTCTCCTATCAGCCATCAACCTTTGTCTGCCTCCCACAGGTCTGAGTCTGTCATCCCCTCAAAAGCCAGTTCTAACCTGGGTCCCTTTGGGCTGAAACTGGTTGCTGTTGCTATAATAGGAGCTGCCATTGTGTGTGACCAGAGCCACATTGCTTTGGATGGAAAGATTCAAATTAAGAGTCCCAACTGATATTTGTCTTTTGTTCCCCTATTTCAAGTTTTTTAGTTCCTTTGGCTAGAATCAGGGCACGCTACTGCCCTAGGGTGTGGAAATGGTTTGTGTGTGTCAGTTTCCACAACACAGACTTCATGTTTGGAGGGTTGGAGGCCTGACTATCATGAGGTTGGGGATTGGCTTCATCTTCAGAACCAGCAGTGTATCTTTTGGCTCTGTGGATTAGGACTCTGGTTTGGGTGGCCACCCAAAGAGACCTTAACCTTTCCAATTTTGCTCTTTACCTTGAGCAGACAGCTCCCATCCTCCAAGCCAGATCCTGCAGCACCTAGAGAATACAAGGGAGATGGTAACAGAAGCAAAGACTGGAGCAGATGTCCGGATAGATAGTCATGGTACAGGGGTGAGATAATTAAGAGTCTGAGAAGAAAGAGGGTTGAACATCAGTATTCTACAGTTAAAGCCAAGGCAGAAATGTAAGGAGATAAGCTACAGGAGCTAGGTCCCCAACGCAGGAGCAGGGTTCCAGGTTGGGTCAGAATATTTCACAGGAGTCGTGTGCTAGAGATGACATGTGCTTTTAACATCCTGTGTGGCACCACAGGGTGCACACCTCAGAGGCAAACCTAAAGCCTAAACAGCAGCCCCTGCCCCTTGACCTCCAGGTCCACAAATATCACAAAAGGAATTCATGGAGATGGCTCTATGCCACCCTCTCCAATGCTAGAAATAACTCAGAGACACTCCACACATATGGCAGGGAGCAACTGGAAGCCTCATCCTGCTCTTGGGACCCCATATCCCTTCATATGTGCTCTTAGAGAATTTGACAGGTTATTGACTTCCAAAATAGAAAATTTGCTGTTGAGAGAGATGAAGGATGCATGAAAGACCCTGTACTGCACAGGGATGCAGATGGCAGTTAGAAGGCCACATTAGCCTAACTTGTTTGAAAGTACTGCCTGAAGGATGCAGAAGTGACCTGTCAGTGTGCAGAACGCCCCCCCTCCACCTACCACCACCAAGGATCTCTTTCCTTGTCATCTAAAGAATCATTTTGCCTCTTCTCAATGTCAGAGCCTTATTTGGTTTCTTTCAGCTTGATAATGGTCATATGGACATGGATATGTGCCACAGAATGTCTCCACCAAGGTGATGAGGAAACCCCAGATGGCATGAGTATAACTCTGACCAGTAGTAGTGATGGCAGTGTGTGTGTGTGTGTGTGTGTGTGTGTGTGTGTGTGTGTGGTAAAACAGCTGGATTGTGGCCCACATTAATCTCTGAGGCTGGGTGACCTTAGGCACATCACCTCACTTTTATGGATCTTATAGGGGACCAGTGGTTTCCAAGTGCACCATTTCACGTTTATTAAAATACCTGGATTCCACCATGATAGACAAAAAGTCTGCTGTTTAATGTTGACATGAAAAATTAGTAATATATACACACTGTGCTCCCTGAAGACTGCCTGCACACTCTTCTCAGCACCTGCTGAGAAGCCCTGGATTAGTGATCCACAGAGACCCTCCTACTCTGATACTTTGAAGCAATAACTGCAGCAAACTGTGCTCCTTGCTCACATGCACCTCATGTCATTCTCACAACCATCTTATGAGGTAGGCCCTATTAATCCCAGCAGACTAATGAGGTAGCAGAGGCTCCAAGGGCTTAGGTCACTTCCCTAAAAGCACACAGCTCATAAGTAGCTGAGGCTGGCTGAGAACCCAAGCAGCTGGGGAAGTTTTCCCCATGTTCTTTATCAGTTATTCTAATCTTCTTGCCATAAAGCTTAAGCATTTTAGAGAAGGAGAAAAACACACAACATTTCCCCAATTAGTCCCCAACCATGGCTAAACTAGAAAACCTCATTTGCTTAATCAGATTTCAATGGCACCCAACACTCAGAGGAGGCAAGATGGCTGCCACCTGAAGCCACCGAGCAGCACAGGCCCAGCCTAGCTTTGTTGTCAACTGCTGTGGGACAGTGGCAAACAGTACCTAATACTTTGGTTTAAAAGTATTTGTATACTGTCTATCCCATAATAAGGTGTGCGGGATTTTATAGCTCACAAAGCCCTTGAAAACCTTTTACATCATTTGCTTCTTGTCACAGCCCTATAAAGTGATGATGGTTATTACTGTTATTATCACATTGCAGATGAAGAAATTGAAGATACAGTGGTGAAATACTTTCCCCAAAGTACCAAAGTAAGGTTTAGAACTTGGATTCAAATCTGAGGCCGTCCTCACAAAATCCACACACCTGTACCTGCTTCTACTTTTGCATTTATGTTTTTCAAGTGTGTTTGCTAGCTCAGGGAAATGATATGATTTGGTCTCTCAGCTTGATAGAATGATTTGCCAGTGTAATTGTTCTATGTGTTAATGGCTTTATTTTTACTGCACAAACAATATTAGAACAACATTAATGGAAATCTAAGGGAAAGAAAAATTCACCAACAAGCCTGCCACCCGCAATAAATCAAGTTTTCTTTTTTCCACAATTCCCTTTCAGTTCTTGCTCATGTGTAGACATACTTTCTATAGGATTTCTAAAGCTCAGTATAGATACACTTTTGTATCGTGCCTTTTGTATGTTATTCCTTAGTATAAACATTGTCCATGTTGCTCAACTGTCTTCATAATTAGTTCTTTAGAGATTCCACTATACGTCAGTGAGATTGGATATATCAGACTTACTCAGACATTCCCCTGTTATTTTTCATTAGGATGGCCACTGTACTCTTTTATACCCACTTGTTGCTTCCTTCTAGTTCTGGTCCTGAGAATGTGAGAGTATCATGATTGGCCTCAAAACCCAGGGCCCATGCCTTTTCCTCCAACACATTTCTCAGTGTGGGAGGTGGGGGTATCAGGAAATATTTTGTTTGCTGGTCTAGAGTTTCAACTTCTTCCATACCTTCCAATAGACTCATTAAGTTGGGTTAGAAAATATGTCTTTAGAGGAAAGGTCCCCAAGGGATATGGGCCATTTGACTCTCTTATAAGTTTCTGCCACGTTAACATCTAGCATACGGAAATAAAGATTGTGAGAATTCAATAGGCTTGTGAATATTGACAGGGCCAGGTCCACTATGAAATGCCTTTCAAATGTAATGAGATGATTTCTTCATTTTGCTGAGGCACAAAGAATAATGGAGTTATTTTCATCTTTAAACACAGGTTACCTTGCTCAAAGTATTGGTGTGGTTACTTAGGGAGGGGAGTGTTGGAAAGAAGCATGATACCAGTTCTTCCTGCATCTGAAGCCCCTCTAAATGTCTGATTTAGGCCTACGTTTAAGAATCCTGTCACTTTACTGCTAGCTCAGGAATCCTCAGCACTAGCTTCTGGACACAACACAGAGCCTCCAATGAGTTCAGTTATTCCAACAACAGAAATATGCCATCAAGGAGACATACAGTGGGATTTCTACAAGACAGAGAATTGCAGTCCTAGTTGCTAAAGAGATTTGCTAGCCCTTCCAGAAGAGAGCCACAGAATCCTCCTTCCACCATTTACAGTCTCCGGGGCTACTAACTCCTGCCACAGATGCAAAGATACTGAGAAGCACATGACAAGGTACGATAGAAACAAGCTTGACAGTTGGACAGACTTGGGCTCAAATCTAGGCTCTGCAACTTCTTGGTTATCAAACCATAGTGCAACTCTCCCCCCGAGTCTCAGTTTTTCTCATCTGTAAAATGGCATCTACAGTCTTTGTCTGGAGGTTGTTTTGAGGGTTAAAGTTGTGGATGGAAAGTGCTGGCAGGCAATAGGTGTATCATTTGTTTCCTTTCCTTCCTCTGTGGGATAGTAGTTCAAATAGACGGTTCTTTTTTTTAATATTTTTTTATTAATTTTTATACATATCTTCCCATTGTCCCCCCTCCCTCCCAGGCATACCCCAACCCCCCAGTGTCTATGTTCATTGGTTATGATTATATGCATAGATACAAGTCCTTTGATTGATCTCTTATCTACCTCACCTAACTTTAATCTTCCTGCTGTAATTTCACAGTCTGTTTGAAGCTTTACTGTCTCTGTATCTATCCTTTTGTTCATCAGTTTATAATGATCTTTATTATCCCCCAATGAGTGCGATCATGTGATGCTTCTCCTTCATGGACTGGCTTATTTCGCTAAGCATAAGGCTCTCCAGTTCCAACCAGGTTGCTGCAAATGGTAAGAATTCCTTCTTTTTAATGGCAGCATAGAATTCCATTGTGTAGATGTACCACAGTTTTCTGATCCACTCATCTGCTGACGGGCACCTAGGCTGTTTCCAAATTGTGGCTATTGTAAATTGTGCGGCTATGAACATAGGGGTGCATAAATCCTTTCTGATTGGTGTTTGTAATTTCTTAGGATAAATTCCTAAGAGTGGGATTACAGGGTCAAATGGGAGATCCATTTTTAGTTTTTTGAGGAAACTCCATACTGTTCTCCACAGTGGCTGCACCAGTCTGCATTCCCACCAACAGTGCACAAGGGTTCCTTTTTCTCCGCATCCTCGCCAACACTTGTCGTTTGTTGATTTGTTGATGATTGCCATTCTGACAGGTGTAAGATGGTATCGCATTGTCGTTTTGATTTGCATCTCTCGGATGATTGATGACTTTGAACATGTTTTCATGTGTCTCTTGGCTTTCCTTTTGTCGTCTTTTGAAAAGGTTCTATTTAGGTCCGTTGCCCATTTTTTTATTGGATCCTTCATCTGCCTTTTATTAAGTTGTATAAGTTGGTTGTAGATTTTGGAGATTAAACCTTTATCAGTGATAGCATTTGCAAATATGTTCTCCCATGCATTGATCTTTCTTGTTGTTTTGTTGATGGTTTCTTTTGCTGTGCAAAAGCTTTTTATTTTGATGTAGTCCCATTTGTTTATTTTTTTTTTTAGCTTCCATTGCCTTTGGAGCAGTATCAGTGAAGAAGTTCTTTCGGCATATATCTGAGATTGTGCTGCCTGTGGACTCCTCTAGTATTTTTATGGTTTCCCTTCTAATGTTTAAGTCCTGTATCCATTTTGAGTTTATTTTTGTATTTGGTGTAAGTTGGTGGTCCAGTTCTTGATATGCACAGTCATGCACATGCTGTATAGTCAAGGTGGTGGAAGCACATATTTCCCCCACCCCCCACCCCATACAGATTCACAGGGTAATAGGGCTACACTTATTAAAGAGGTGAAAGGGAGTGGAAAAGTTGGGGAAAATCTAACTCATGATACTGCCAGCACCAAAGCAACCTATGCTATAAGGATATGTTAGGCTATCCTACTGATACCCCACCCCTGCCCCACACCCATCCACTTCGCACCTGCACTGGCTGCTGGGAGTGGCTTAGCCGGGCTGCTCCCTGTGGTCAACCATGCATGCCACACTCTTTTTTGGTTCTATTCTCAGGGCAAGACCCATGGTGCTCCCCGATCTGCAATCATAATCATTCTTCTTTCACTTGAAACTCAATTTCAGCTTTCTAAAGGGTTTCCTAGTTATCTCATTCCACATCTTTCCAATCACCCTGGAAATATGTGTTAAGTATCCTCTTTAAGGATTTGTAGCTTTTTATAGGTGAAGGGTAAAAATAGCAGAGATAACTGACTTGTCTAAGATCACCCTGCTCGTTCATGGGCAAGAGAGATCAGAACCCAAGGCTTCCAAGGTCTGATCAATGGCTTTTTCCACCTGTGGGTAAGCAAGTTTTAACCCTTGTCCTTGAAAAAAGCTCACATTTTACTAAGGGAAATAAACATGTAATAACAACCATTAAAATGATAATGAAAGAAGCCAACCTAAAAAGGCTATAAACTGTATGATTCCAACTATATTACAGTTTGTAAAAAGTAAACTATGGAAACAGTAAAAGGACCAGTGGTTGTCAGAGGCTGGTGGGTGACGGGGGTTGGATGGCTGAGCCCAGAGGATTTTAGGGCAGTAAAAATATTCTGTATGATACTATAATGGTGGATACATGTCATTATACATTTGTTCAAACCTATAGAATATATACTACCAGGAGGGAATCCCAATGCAAACTAAGGATTCTGGGTACTTATGATGTGTTCTTTAATTGTAACAAATGTGTCACTCTGGTGGAGGATGTTGATCATGGCTAAGCATGTGTGGGGGCAGGGGGTATATAGGAAATCTAGACCTTTTCACCAATTTTTCTGTAAATTTAAAACTTCTCTTAAAATTACAGTGTTAATAAATTAAAAATGATAAAATTACATACAAATCACTAAATTAGTACATAGGAGGAAAGGATGAAGTCTGTTAATTTTGTATGGTGGAATAGGTCAGTCAGGGAAGGCTTCAGAGAAAAGGTGACACCTAGTTCAGATTTTGAAGGATGAACAAAATTTTGCCAAAGAAAATGCAGATTACAGGGGAGGAGAATTCCGGGCAGATGGAAGTGCATTTGTGAAAAAATGGGAGTATTGAAAGGTCATAGTATATTTGGAAAACCACAAGTTACTCAAGTTCAAAAGAAAGTGACAGGAGGTAAGGTTTGAGAAGTAGGTGAGGCCTAATCATGGAAGATGTCTAAGTTATGCTAAGGAACATATACTTTAACCAGTTTCTAGTGGTGCTTCCCAATCCTCAAGCAATCGCGTATCACATACTCAACTTTTTCCATTTCCATGTATAGCCTGTACTACTATTTACTTAACCATTTTATTTAAAAATACTCACTTTGAAAACACTTAATCCTTGCCCTAATTAAAAATATATAAGAAACCCTGGGTTAGATTTATTAACTATATATTTTTCTAATAGACATTAAAGTATATAGAACTCCAAAAGGTAACAAAAGTCTTCTCTATATCACCCATAAATGATCTCCTGGGCCACCATGGACAAGCAAGGCTTGGGTTCATAGCAAGGGAATACAGGCCAGGTCACTCTGAATAGCTGTGCTAAACATGGTCAGGAGGAGGGCAAAGGTGGAGGCAGGGAGCCCAGTCCTGGAGTGGGTCTGAATTAATAAAAGTCTAGACTCAGGCATTGACAGGAGACAAAAGGAGGGTCTGCCTAGTCTCAGAAGAAGACTCAACAATAAATACTTGTTGGATGGATGGGTGGGTGGATGAGTGAAAATTGTAAGTATGAAGTGAGGAAGAGAGAAGAGTGAAGGATGGCTCCAAGGTTTCTAGTTAGGATTACTGGAGAGACAGATGGTAGTGTCACCAAGACAAAAATGGAAGAGAGAAAGGCCGAGGGGGGAGGGTTCTGTAATAATGGAAGGTAGGGCAAGAAGGTGTGTTTAGCTGAGAATGAGGTTCTTATGGGATATTCAGGTAGAGGTGGAGCCGTTAACTATGCTAGTCGGAGCTGGAGATAGACATTTGGAGGCCGAGTCTATGGGAGTGGTCTCTGCGTATGGCATTGACCACTACGGGAGAGGGTATGGAGTGAGAGGAGATACAGGCCAAGACAGAGCTCTGAGGAAAGGACATTTGTGAGTAAGGGTGTGCAACAGAAGATATGCTCTCTTCTTCCATGAACTTTCCTGCTGATCTCACCTTCTCTCTGAGACCATTAGCTGACTCTTTCCTATGCTTATCTCTTCTTCTTAACCAGTCTGTGGGCATCCTGGGGTGGGAGAGGCTAACCAGTCTCTCTCTAGATAGCCTAGTGGGCATGAGTGTTCAACCAAGACTTCTGGGACTTTCTAGGGATGGCGAGTGAGCAGTGTAGTGCTGGGGGAAGTCAAGGGCCAGGAGGCAGAGGGGAGAGATGGAATAGCAGTCATGAGGCCACTGCCTCATGCTGCCAGAAACTGGTCCAATACCTACTACCTCCAAGATAACTCTGGATTGGAGCTGGCATTGAAGATTCAGATAAATTTTTAAACAATCAGATAGCAGCTAGTAACTGTCCTGGGCTGCAGCACCAGCAGTTATGCGGAAAGTTATCCTCAGGCTCCTATACTGGGCTGTACAAAGCGACTCCACTGAAAACCAATGGGTCCTGAACTTCCAGCTCTATGGCAGAGAAGCAGGATGCTATGAGGTGGTGGTTGGGCCATCCACCTAATGGTGGCTTTAGAAGAGTATGTCTGAAGAAGATTTCAAAGAAACTTCAACACCCAGAATCTTCACCATTAGCTCAGTAACCCAAATTCCACCCAATCAGGAGGCCAAACCAGGCTCTGCTCTGGCAGGTGGGCCCCAGGAAGAGTTAGCCTGCCTGCCAGCACATCCCAAGTTGTTTTCCTGTAGCCTCCCTCCCTCACACACCCTATGAGACCCCTTTGGGAATTGCCCCTAGGATTGGCTGGCCCTGGACAACTCCCTTGGTCATCCAAGTTCCCAGAAAAAGGCAGAGGCAACTCTCTGGGCCTGAGTATGGCACACTTTCAGCAAGACATCAAACTGTTCATTGCTTTCTTATGGTAAACTTGACAAAAACTTTCTCTTCATTCCCACTGGCCTGATGGTGAATGAGGTCCTCACAAAATGGGTACAGAAAAAAAACCACAGGCTTCTCTATGAAGAGGGGTGCTGAAAAGGCAAAGAGGGGCGCACCACTGATATGAAGGGACCAGGGCAGGAAGAATACCCCTGGCAGAGCACCCCATGCATGTGGCCTGATCTGAGGCAGTAATGGAAGATGCTTTCTGCGGCACTTCCCCGTGGCCAAGGAACAGGCAGGAGGAAAAGAGTTGGTGGTGGGTAAATGGGACAAGAGAAACTAAGTCCAAATGCTCTTGCACTGCTTATGAAGGTGAGTTAGGAAAAGTTGTCTCCAGATTTTGTCTCCCTGATTTCCATTCTGTCAGCATCTAGAAAAGTATTGTTGGGGGGGAATTACCCCAGCATCTTGAGTCCATTTCTGGATAGGGCCAAAGAGCAAAGCAGGGCAAACCAAGGTTAGGAAGGCCACAAGCTCAGGGCTGCCACATGCTGCTGTCATCCATGCAGTAGGAAGAGCTCCCTGCCAGGTCTGGGGTAGGAGATGGGGGCAGGGCATTACACAGCAAGAAACAGATTTGTCTGGTTCCTTCCATGCATGCAGCATAGGAGGTAGAGCTAAGAGAGGTGTAGGTATACATACAGTATGGGTGGGAGGTGGGCTGGGGGAGATTAAGGCTTGGATAACAAAGGAGGAGCATAAAGGATAAGCCATGCATGCTTCTAGGTCTCTGCCTACTGGATCCAGACAGAAAGCACAGTCCTAGCAATAAACTTTAGTCCACAGCACATTGTTCACTTCCCTGTCGCTCCAGCCACCCTCCAGAGGCTTCAAGGGCTTGCTCACGAAGAGGTTGGCCCCTACCAGCTCAAAAACATTTGACTTATGCAATTCAAGCTGGCTGGAGAGCAGGGGAGCTGGGAGTTCACCCGAATCTCCCTTGGGCTCTCTCCCCGCCCCCTGCCAGCTCCTTCAAATCATACTAAGGGTCAGGGGCCCCACAGCTGCAGCTGGGGAGGCCCGGGTTGCAAGAGCCGTGGGAAAAGAAGGGAAGGGAAGAGAGTACCTGTTGCTGAATGCATCCTGCTTTGGCTCTTACTCCTCGGTTGCTTGTAGTGAGAGTTGCCCATCATTCTGTTCTGGACTGGCAGCTGCCCAGTAGCTGCCGCCGCTGCCTCCACCGCCTCCTCCTCCTTTTCCTCCTCCTCCTCCTCCACCCCTCTTCCCTTCCTCCTCTTCCTCCCCCTCCTCCACCACTCCTCCCCTACTCCCCCTCCTTCTCTTCTGCCTGTGCTTCTCCCCAGGTGCTTACATCACCTCAGCTTTGCTTCTCACACATATAGCTCATCCAAATCCCATTTGTGCCCTGGCACACAATTGTTCAGACCTGACCCTCTCACTTGGACTACAGCCTGCTAGGAGCTTCTCTCAGCCTCTCTCTCTCTCCTTCTCTCCCTCCCTTTCCCTTCCTTTCTTCCTTCCTTCCTTCCTCCCTCCCTCTCTCCCTCCCTCCCTTCCTCTGTCTCTCTCTGTCCCTCCCCTTCCCCCTTGCCTAGTGCTACACTCAGGTTGAGCAGCCCAGATTCCAGAAGAACCCTAGCATGCCCTGAGCATGGCCCCCACCTCATTTGCCTCTGCAGATGGGGCTAGCATGGGAGCCCTCGGGGACCGACTCGCCTGCCCTCACTGTCCCTGGCTGCCTCTGCTTTCAGCGCTGTCATTTCTGCTGTGAGAGCTCGAGCTCACTCGTCTGCAGAAGCTCACAGGAGCACAGGAGCAAGGGGCCAATAACAGCCTAATCCAGGAGTGTGACAGGGACCAGTGAAGGAATGTGCTATCTAGGAATTCCAACAGCTCTCTGCTCCATTGGGAGATGTATCCAGTTCTGTAAGTGAGAGCTGCCAATGGACTCTGAGCTCCAATCTTGACAGAGACCTGGAGAAATCTGGACAAAGCATGTGGCTGCCAGGGTGCAAAGTTAGAGCTAACACAGCTGTCTCTTGTGTGCCTAATGTGGTCACAAGACACCTGCCTTCTTGAAAGACACACCGGAAGCTCCACTCCACTCATATTCCCCCATGCCTGCTTTGCCTTCTTTGGGGGATAGCAGATCTGGCAGACTAGAGATTCACAGACTAGAACTGGGACACTTGGCAGCCAATGAGAGAGCTCCTTCCATGAGTCCCACTGTAAATCCATGGGCATGCTCTCAATTTCTCTCTCTCTCTCTCTCTCTCTCTCTCTCTCTCTCTCTCTCTCTCTCACACACACACACACACACACACACACACACACACACACACACACACTTGTGCACATGCAGCTGATCCCTATAAGTGCTGCAACCCTGTGGGATAAATGACACAGGGCAGGTGGTGCTGGCTCAGCAGCTCATTGTAGTTCCAATAGCTTGGCAGTGAGGAAGGGCCATGGCTCCTGGAATAAATGCTGCCAGAGTTAGGCAACCTTGTGTGACTTCGCATTACTTAGCAGAGTTGTGGTACTGCCTGGTGCTGTCATCAGATACTTTGTCTTGTTGACAGGAGACCTGTCTGTTATAGTCACAGCCACAGAGCACTGTTGGTGCAGGTCCAGCTAGAGCATCAGCCCAGCAGACTTGGGGCATTGTGCCACCCAGAAAGCAGAGCTTTCTGACTTTGGGGCAACACATTTCATCCATCTTCCCCATCCACACACCCACTCACACAACCATCATTTAGTCATTCTTTCAACAGTTCATAGGGATCTGTTCTGGCCAGGTAGTCCTTCCTCCAGGTGTTGGTGACACAAACGTATAAAACACCACCCAAGAGGGGTGATCGACACATCCACACACCATGACAGCACAGTGTGATCACTGCTATCCAGGGAAAGAATCTATATATAGTGTGAGCACCAAAGAGAAACTTCTTCAGTCTGGAAGGTACCATTCCAGAAATGATGACACTTGGGCTGGGTCATGAAGGATGAAGCAGAGTTGGCCAGACATAGAAAGGGGAAGGGAATACTGCTAAATATTTTGGATATTACTCCTGCCAGTAATCATTCCTGCCAGGACTCCACCTGTTAGGGTCTCTTCAGTTTTCTTCAACAATTTCACACATGCCTTCAGGTCCACCTCCATGCCAGATCGAGGCTACAGAGGGAGGCAGACACTGCCTCCAAGGCTCCCCAGCTTAGTGGCAGAGGCAGATAGTCATACAGCGAAGTCACAGGAGAATGTTATTCATACTTGGCTTTGCAGCTCATTGTAGAATGTGAAAGGAGCTTATAAGGGGACCTGCTAGAGGCCAGGAAAGAGCAAAGAAGACCTGTGAAAGAGAGGTGTGTGAGGGGCTAAGAGCAAAGCAACTTGGGAAAATTGTTTTATGAATATGGTGAACATGGCAAAAACCTTGAAGTTCAGGTTAGAGAAATGTTTGGTCCCTGACCTCTTATCCATTTGTGATGGGTCCTAGATATGAGTCTTGATTGGTTTACAGTTGTCAACATGGATAAAAAAAAGCTTAGAGGGGCTGGGAGACACAGAACCATGACAATTTGAGATGGTTCTAAATTGTCCACCCTGAAAGGCAAAATAGAACTTAACTCAACTGGGACCCCAGATTATATTCCCAGAGACCAGATGAGGAAGCTTTACTAAGAACAGGGGTTTTTGATAAGTGTATGGGGGAGAGGCTGAGGAATAAATGAATGATCACAAACTAAACATGCCCGCATATATCCACTACTCAGGTCAAGAAACTGAGCCTGACCAGGACTGCAGAGACAGTTTCCAGCCATCATTGTAGATCTTCTCACAAAAGCCCAGTAAGAAGGTGTAAATAGTTCAATCTGCTTTACATACACCTAAACTGAGGCTGAGAAAGGGGAGGAAGCTTGGCCAAGATCCCTATTGGCTTCTCCCACTGGGTCTAGACCTGTGTTCAACTGGTTTCCAGAGTAGAAAAAACACTAAAAGAGGACAGTAGACATAGAACCCCTTTTTTCTCCCTGTGTCTCTCCTCCCCACCTTGTCATTCTTTTCTGGTCTCTTCTTGTCTGAGCATCTCATAATGGAAGTTTATGTCTTGTGTCCCACATCCTCCCCTAGCCCTCTCTGTTGGCCCTGCTTCATCCCCAGCCTCTCTGCATCTCCAAATAGAGTTCTCCTCACCTAGTCACTAGTGTCCCAGTGGCCACAGCCAGTAGGTGCTTTAGCATATTTTGTCATTGGGCCTCCTTTCTGTTTGTCACTGGGGATTACATACTCCTTCACACAATAAACTCAACCAGTACTTCGGGCAGCCAGGATTTGAGTCCCTCTCTGTCTCTCTCCAAGTTCAGTACCTTCTTTCTACTATATCTCTCTTTATAATCTAAAGTGAATGGGGAATACCTTTAGACATCTTTAACACTTTCCTCTACTCCCCCTCCCTTTTTACTGAGTCCTGTAAGTTGTTCCTTAGAACTGTCTCAGAGATAAGTTCTCAGTGTCACCTCCACTTCCATCACCATGGTCCAAGCCACCATTATCCTTCCCCCCTGGACCACTACACTGGGCTCCTTGCTTCCACCTCTGCATCCTGTAATCTATTCTTCACACAGGAGCCAGAGTGAGCTTTTACAAATATAAACCAAATTGCATCAGTCCATTGTTCAGAACCTTCCAATGATCTATTGTTGAAAATCAAGAACCCACCCAACCTAACCTCCTCCTTCACCTTCTTTCTTTATTTCCTGAAATAAGGCCCTCTGCCCATTCACTCTATGGGCTACTCATTTTGTTCTTTACCTCATCTCTGTGATTTGTTATTCCAGGGTAAAGCAAGCTGTGAAGGCTTTGGAGTCAGAGAAATCTGGATTCAAATCCTCACTCCGCCATTTCTACCTGTAGGACCCTGCAAAGTTACTTAACTTCCACAGCCTCCATTTTCTCATCTCTGTAATGGAGGATTATGGAAATATCTAACTTGCAGGCACCAGGCACATAGTGGGTGCTTGCCAAAATTTGCTTCTTATCCCCTTCTCACTACCTCTCCCTATGGTTCCCATATCTTACAACTCCTCAAGTTTCAAACTCTGCCATCCTATGAAACCCCTCTCCCCACCCACCCCCAGTCTATAGGGCTCAATTCCTCTTCTATGTACCTTCAGAGCTGGCTGTCTGAGCCACTCATTTGTCCCTAAACATAGTTGTCCTGAACTTGTTAGAAATTCTCCATGTGTTCATGAAACTTCTCTGGCCCAGAAGCTTGAGTCTCCGAGTATGCCCTGCACAGGACCTGGTACAGATAAAGTGTCTGTTAGTGTTTGCAGGTGAATCAGCACGGGCCAAGCCACGCTGCCCATGCAGATGCCTTCTATACTTTTCTTCCTCCTACTTCTCTTTTGCTCCCTGACAATCCTTCCAAAAGTTCCACATGCTTAGTCCTTGTGCTCACACCAAAAGTCCTCTCAAAATGTTCACACCCATTCCTACTTATCAGGTGGACATAGGCTGTATGTGGTGCTGGAGGCAGCTCTTTTGACCATGGAAAGGTGTTAAACCAATTATCCTTTGCACTGAGCATTGGGCTATGGGGTGGGGAGCCAGTCAAGGTGTAGTGGCTTTAGGAGGGGGCTTAGATCCCCTGCAGTACCTCCATATGGAGTTCAGGAAGAAAGGGTTTCTTTATGGCACATAAGCAAGCTGAGCCAAAGCAAAATCATCTGTGTCTATTTAAGAAAGAGAGCCATTCAATTAGCCCCTCACCTAACTTGGTGCCTTAGATGCACCAAGAGAGAGAATAGAGAAGTCTGAAGCCTGAAAGAAGTCACTCTGGGATCCATTTCCCCAAACTGATAGTGTTTAAGGCTCATTGTCGTCACCTCATCAGCCATGTCCAGCTGTACTCAGAGCTGGGGGGAGTACAGGACAGTACTATCTCTAGACTATATTCCGGAGCCAAAGAGATGGGAAAAGAGCCAGTTTGTCACTTTAGTCATGTTCTTTTACTCCTCACAACCATCCCATGACTGCAGATTTTTAGGCTCCATTCTTCAGCTGAGGAAATGGACGTAGGAAAAGAGGTGGACCTGGTAAGTGACATGGTTAGGACTAAAACCCAAGTTAGGCTGACTCCAAATTCAGATTTTTATCTCTCTGCTGGCCCTGCCTGCCATGACCTGCATACATTCTACCCCTGGGTGGGGAATCAACAGGTACAAATTCCATAAAGAGAACTGAAATCTAATACACAGCTCCTACTCTGACTCCAGCAGACAGTAGGCAACCAGAAGCTGGTCCTTGGCAGTTCACACAGGGCCCCATTTTGGAGACACTTTCCAACTGTGTGTCATCACAGCCCCTCAAGCCTAAAGCACCAACTTCTCTTCCAGTTCCAAATAAGTGCTGTCTGTTTTCTATTCCGTCTGTCAGGAATGCTTTTTCTTCCACTTTCATCTCTGCTCCTGAAAAGTCATATAATCTCTCAAGACCCAGTCTCTCCTCCATGAAGCTTTCTCTCAGCCTTGCAGCCAGAAGCTAACTCAGCTCTGCATGGCCATATCCTGTTTGTGAATGTCAGGTCCATTATATATGCCTTTTCCTCCTGCTTCAAGCCTTTTCCCATCTCTCCAAATGTAAACAACCTTCTCTTCTGTTTATTCCCACAGCACAATACAATGTTTCCTGAAGTGCAGTACATATTCACTACTGGTGCATGAGGTCATAGTGTGAGAGGGAATTTTAGATATACATGGATGAGCTTTTTAAGTTTAATGGCCATGTATTTTTCTAATGCATATTAGACTTCAATAATAATAATAGAGGAGAAACTAGTGCATAAAATGTGTAATTTCTTGAGTATTCAAGGCTGGTTTAAATGAGTTGTTGTCTGTAAAATGGACTGAACTATTTACACCTTCCTACAGGTCTGTTTAGAGATCTGCAATGATACCTAAAAAATGCCCTGAGGTGGGCTTCTGCAGTCCTACTCAGGCTCAGCTTCTTGACTGAGTAGTGTGTCTATAGGTGTGTTCAGTTTGCTATCATTCATCAAAGTGTACACTTATTTGGTGTGTATTTTTGATTTGTGCATGTTTTGGTGTGTGTCTAATTTTTAAAGGCAGTTGATACATAGTTGTTGAATATTTTGTTTAAGACCCAAGTGATTAGAAGGGTTATGATGCCATTAACATCAAAGGAATGAGGATGAGGGTATATAGAAAGTGGGTTTAGGGAAGGCAGGAAGCTGTGGAATTGTGATTTGGGCCTCTGTTAAAATAAAAAAGCTATAGAGCCTTCCAAGAGCTGGTGCTGATGAGTAGCAGGTCAAGGCTAAGGCCAAGGGAGTGGAACAAGTCAAGAACTGGATCATAAATGAGTATAAAACCCAGAAACTAAGCAGAGAGGCTGGCACTGGAGACAGAGTGCTGGCTATCTGTTTCAAAATCTTGTGTGGGTTCTGGGCTTCTCTGACCCTCATTTGGGTTCTATTTGGGCGGTAAAATATATGGACTTTTGTTCCTTGAGGGTCCTCTCAGCTCAAACATTTGGAAAGGGGCTGTCCTATGTGCAGATATTAGTCAACAAGTATGTTGTCAAATGATTTGATCAGCAGTTCTATACTAGGCACCATTCTGGTCACAGGGGACAAAAGAATGAGAGGCTGCAGCTGCTGTCTTCTTGCAGGGGGGTTCTATGCCTCAGTTTTTCTCACACCCTTGCCCCTGGAGATAGACTAGCACCAAGTTATAAAGCAGAAGAGTCTTTAGAGACTTAGAAAGGAAACCCTAACAGTGGTTGGAAATGCGCATGATTCCAAAGGTCAGGAAGGGCAGGGAAATTTGTGAAGTAGATGGGGGGAAACATTAGTAGGTACAGAGAATTGAAGTGTGTGCAGCTTGCCAGTTTGCCTCCCACTAGCTGTGGTCTCCAAGTATTTCAGATCCTATCCCCTGACATGGATATTTATGTATAAATGATATACATGTTATACTGCGCTAATTGATTTTATACATTATAAATATGAAAATTAAGATATAATAAATAAAAATGAATATTAATATGAATTTTAATTTTTTCTTTCTGCATCTCAATAGATTATGTACCCACTTTGGAGGCCACATGATGGAGAAAGGCCAGAAGAGGTGGATAAGCATGTGTTGGGTTCTACTATCTTTTAGACCTTCTTCCCAGTGTTTGTATGCCTTAGTCATACACTTATTCAATAGATTTAATTGAGTCTATTATATATAGGTCCTGTGCTAGGCACTGGCAGGTAGAAATGGGCAGGGCAGACACAAGGAGCTTACAATCTAATCAGTGGAGACAGACAATAACCACATCCATTAAAAGCAAGGCAGGGCTAGCTTGTGCTATGTAGAAGTACAATGAAGGAAATCGATATGACAGGGTAGAGGTGGGGAGCTAGTTAGGATAAGTGATTGGAGATGGTCTCTCTGAGCTAAGAACTGAGTATGACAAGGAACTAGCAGAAAAAATAGAAAGTGCCAAGTCCATGAAGTTAGAAGGATCTTGATGTTTTTGAGAAACAGAAGGCCAGCATATCTAGGGTAGAAGAAGTGAGGGTGGATTTAATTTTAAGTGCAATGGGACATTATTTGAGATTTTAAGCAAAGTGACAGGTTTTGCTTTAAATTTTTAAAAGATCTCCATGTCTGTTATGTGGACAATGGGCTGGTGGGGGTTTGAGTAGAAATGGGGAAGTCAGAAGGCTATTGTATTGGTCAGAGAAAGAGATGATGAACCAGGATCAGAGCAATGGAAACAGTGAGAAGCAGGAAAGCATAAGATGTACTTAAATTTTGTAACAACCCTACAATAATGTCCTTGAAAGGCCACTATTATTATCTCCATGGCACATATCAGAAAACTGCAGCCAAAGAAAGTTAAATAACTTGTCTAAGACCACACAGCTTATAAATGATGAAAGCAGGATTCATCCAGGTTTGTCTGGCTTCCTTCCCATCCTACTCAGAATTCTAATGATGTTTCCTGCTTCAGGGAATCATTCACTAAGACAATACAGGCTCTTCCTGAAAATCACTGGGTATTCTGAACATAGAAAAGTGCATTGAAGACTATTTGACTTAGCAACCAGCCAAAGGTATAGAAATGATTAAAACAGTCCATTTGTTCTGTTTTCCTAAACATACTGAGTTCACCAGAGCTCTAAGTAAGAGAAAAAACATTCTTTCTTTTTTAAAAAAATATATTTTATTGACTTTTTACAGAGAGGAAGGGAGAGAGATAGAAAGTCAGAAACATCGATGAGAGAGAGACATCGATCAGCTGCCTCCTGCACGCCCCATAGTGGAGATGTGCCCGCAAGCAAGGTACATGCCCCTGACCAGAATCGAACCTGGGACCTTTCAGTCTGAAAGCCGACGCTCTATCCACTGAGCCAAACCGGTCTCAGCAAAAACCCTTCTTTCTTTTGGAGGGGGAGTGGACAGGAGTGGGGTGGTGAGGGTAAATTTAGAAACTGAAAAACAAAAAGCTGCCAACTGTGCCTTCAAGGAAAGCCCAGAGTGCAGGCCAAGACAGAGGAAGTGATTTGCCAAGTCACTCACAGTCCCCAAAATTATCAGCGTGACAAAGAAGGCAGAATTATTCCTGCCAAAGACATGGAGTCCTCTACAGAGCACTTTAATAGCAAAGCCTAGCATCCCTGTCACTATGCAAAACATGTTGGACCATTGCTATGGCAACAGGCAGCTGGGTGCCTGAATCAGCTCAAGGCCTGCCACAGCAGAGATGCCCAAGACTATGGGGTCATCTTTCATATGGTGAGGAGCTGTTTTGTGTATGTTGATGAGGAGCCCTGAGCTCTCTTCCAGGTTACTGGAGTCCACAGCTGCATCTTCAGAAGATATTTCCTGTTGCCATCTATGCCTAACTCCACAGCACCCCAGGTTAGCATGACCTGACAGTTTTCCATGCTTCTCTCCTGGTGGGTTTTATATTTCTTTATTTTTTTGAGTGGCTGGATAATGAGCATTAAATGGGAACACCTAATGACTGTGAAACAAAACTCCCTTGTGTTACAAGCACAGGAAGAAACCAAAGTCCAGAGAGGAAAAGTGACTTGCTGAAGGTTGCACAACCTTGATGGCACCACAGTCAGATTATATATAGCTCCCTTGACTCATGGTCAAACAGATTGGTCTGTGTACTTCACCACGTGGCCTCAGACTTCTGACTGAGGTCAAATGCACTTCTTTAATCTCTGTGTGAATGAGATACATAACTGCAAGTGATTCTAGATTCTGTCCCTACTCTGCCACTTATGTATCGCAAGAAAGTGGGGGAATCAAGAAAAGGTGATACTGCCCTGGCTGGGTACCAGATGATTAGGGTATTGTCCCAATATGCTAAGATTATAGGTTCAATCCCTGGTCAGGGCACATACAAGGAGCAACTAATGAATGCATAAATAAGCAGAAACCTCTCTCTCTCTCCCTCTTCGTCTGTCTCTCTCAAATAAATAAATTAAAAAAGAAAAGATGATACTGAGCTAATCCTTAAAGAACGAAGCAGCACTTACAGTATAATGAGGGGTGGAGAGAAGACATTCTAGGCCAGTGGTCGGCAAACTGCTCTTTAGCCCCTTGAGTGTGGCTCTTTCACAAAATACCACAGACTGGGCTAGTCTATTTTGAAGGAGTGGCATTAGAAAAAGGTTAAGTTTAAAAAATTTGGCTCTTAAAAGAAATTTCAATCATTGTACTGTTGATATTTGGCTCTGTTGACCAATGAGTTTTCCAACCACTGTTATAGGCAAAGGGGATATTCTGATCAAGAGCCTAAAATATGAAGATACCTGGTGTTTGGGGAGAAAAGAAGTGATGTAGCATAGTCAGGTAGAAGGTGAGGTAGTTGAGACAAGACTATGGAGGCCTTAAGTGTCTTGATAAGAGATGTGGATTTTACATTGAAGGTAACAGAGAACCACAGAATTTTTTAGGAGAGGAAGTAACATGGAGATCAACGTGGGGGTTGAAATGCTGAAAGCTGATTGGAGAGAGCTGGGAAGACTAGTCAGAAGCTGTGGAATGGTATGGGTGAGAAGTGATGAGGAGCTGCTTTGAAAGAAGCATCAGTAGAGAGAGGAAGAACAGATAGTGGTGGGGTCGTGGTAATAGAATGGGTCCTGCCATTCCCCAAGTTAGGGAACCCTGGAAGAGAAGCTGGTGCAGTGAGGTGGAGGAGAGGCTTCAGCTTGGCCACTATGTGAGTGCAGTGCATCTGGGCAGGGTTGTCCAGGAGGCGGTGGAGATACGCAATCCTGGACTCAGAGGAGATCAGGGCTGGAGATAGAAATGGAGCCATCACCAGCTCTCAGGAGCATATGAAGCCAGAGTGGATGAGAGGTCCAGTTTAAGTGGGAAATGGGAAGACAAGGGAGCACTGATAGTTAAACTTTGCATCCTGGCATTTTGAGTCTCTTCCTGGCTCTGCAGTGGTAGCTTACTTGATGCACTAATCCAACACTTTCATGAAGCCACCTGATGTGCAGACCAAGGCACTCTGGCAACTGGACGGACAGAGACAATGCAGGCTCTCGTGTATGCAGCCTCAAAAATCCAGATAGCTGGCACTCTTGTCATGAGGTTTTTCTGGAAGAGGGACCTGATAATCTCAACAGGTCACAAAGAATTAAGCAGCAGGCAGAGGAAGCCTTTAAGTATTGGAAAGCTGTTAAACCCATGGTGGCAGAAACAAGCTTCCCAAAATTCTAACTTTCACTTCAAAGTTCTAATTTTATCTTTTCCTTAAAGTGACAGGCTCACTTTGTTCATTTCTGAGAAATGTCTGCCACATATCCAAGTCTGAATAACCATAGTCAGTCTGTCAGTCATTCTTTTAAGTAGAAATGAAGTTCCATGCACAAAGGCCTCCTGTTTACCCTCCCAGCGCCAAGCGCCTTTCCTGGAGGCACCACCACACCTCTGAACACTACACATGCGCTGTGTTCTTCCCACTCTGTCACACATACCAAAAAGTGCTAAACTCAAAGGTGCAGATTTCATGAAATGAACACTTATTTTTTAAACAAATCTTTATTGTTCAGATTATTACATTTTTTTCTTTTTTCCCCTCCATAGCTCCCCTCCACCCAGCTTGCACCCCTCCCTCTACCCTTACCTCCCCCCCCATTGACCTCATCCATAGGTGTATGATTTTTGTCCAGTCTCTCCCTGCATGCCCCTCACCCCTTTCTCCCTGAGAATTATCAGTCTGTGCCCTGATTCTATTATATTCACCAGTTTATTCTGTTGATCAAATTTTTAATTCACTTAATTTTTAGATTCACTTGTTGGTAGATATGTATTTGTTGTTCATAATTTTTTATCTTTTACATTTTTCTTCTTCCTCTTCTTAAAGAGTACCTTTCAGCATTTCATATAATACTGGTTTGGAGTTGATGAAATCCTTTAACTTTTTCTTATCTGTGAAGCTCTTTATCTGCTCTTCAATTCGAATGATAGCTTTGCTGAGTAGAGTAATCTTGGTTGTAGGTTCTTGCTATTCATCACTTTGAATATTTCTTGCCACTCCTGTCTGGCTTGCATAGTTTCTGTTGAGAAATCAGCTGACAGTCGTATGGGTGTTCCCTTGTGGGTAATTAACTGTTTTTCTCTTGCTGCTTTTAATATTCTCTTTGTCTTTTTCTCTTGGTATTTTAATTATGATGTATCTTGGTGTGGTCCTCTTTGGATTCCTTTTATTTGGGGTTCTGTGTGCTTCCTGTACTTGTAAGTCTATTTCTTTCACCAGATGTGGGAAGTTTTCAGTCACTATTTCTTCAAATAGGTTTTCAGTATCTTGCTCTCTCTCTTCTTCTGGCACCCCCACAATTCTGATGTTGGTATGCTTGAAGCTGTCCCAGAGGCTCCTTACATTGTCTTCACATTTTTGGATTTTTGTGTTCCTCTAGTCTGCTTTTAGGTCTCTGTATAATATTTTTTATTTCAGTCAGTGTATGTTTAATTTCTAGTTGGTCCTTTTTCATCTCCTCTTGGGTCTCACTAAATTTATCCATCTTTTCTAGGATATTCTTAAATAACCTTATAAGTGCATTTTTGAATTCTATATCTAGTCATTTGTTTTCCTCCATTTCTTTTGTTTGTGATCTCTTCCTTTGTCTCCACATTTTCACTATGCTGGAAGAACTTCTGTGTTGGATTCAGCCTTATGATAAAAGACTTGCAAAAATGCAAAAGCCTCTCTGTTGAGCTTGGGATAGGTGGAGTCTCAGGGCTTAACGGACCGCCTTGCCTTCCAGTCAGCCCCACCCTCCACGGCCCCTGAATCTCACGTGACTGGGTAATCGCTAGAGCAGTCCCTGTGTTTGCATGTGCAGTGCCTTTAGACCACTGCCTTTCTGGCTCCCCTGCGCTCTGGGACCATATGAGTCTGGTTCCTCAAGGTTTCACCCAAAACTGGGGTTTAGTGGAGTTAGATGTGGTACAGTTGAGAGGGTCTGTCTCCTGCCCACTCATGAAAGCCAGCAGCACAATCAGCAGTTGGTCTTCTGCTTGCAGTGCTGTGCATGCCACCAGACTTCTGCTCTTTCACGTCTCCCTTAAAAATCCATGCACTTCTCCCTTTTCACAGTCCAAACTCCCCCTGTATGAGTTTCGGCTGGACCTGGGTTTCAGTGCTGTAAGATAAGGAGTTCAATGCCATTGGGAATCTCCATCTCCCTCCCACCAGAGAAAGCCAGCCAGGTACTCCAGCACCCACTCTCTCTGCACGCATCTCTGCACCTCATCTTGTTGCAGCTCTTGTGAGTCTCTGTGAGCCCCTCTCTTTCCTTATAGTTGTAGAATTTCCACTCAGCCAGCTTTCCTGTGGTTCTGGATGATGTCTGTTCTGTCTTTTAGTTGTAGTTTTGAAACTGTTGTGTGAGGCAGCAGTGTAGGTGTTTACCTATGTATGCCACCATCTTGGATTCTCCAGTGTATCACTTATTTAACAACAATAACAAAGATGGAAAAGGAAGTTGAAAAAGACCATCTACTGAGGTTAGACTATGCCTCAGTTTCTCCAAGTAATTTGCTAGGTGATAAGAATAAAAAGATAAGAGAATTTTGTTACTCTCTAGGGAAAAAAAAAGATGTTTTTAGTCTCGATGTTTGGAACAATCATGCTTTTATTAAGCAACTGGTTTACTTTTTTCTGTGAATCTTATAACTGATGATGTCTCCTGTTCTGTCATCTGCCCTGAAAGAATTTGAGACTCACATTATCAAGAAAGGGCTTCCTGACATTCATTTTCCATTAGGACTCCTTCACCAGTTCCCTTTGCTATCCCCTTGCTTCATTTTTCTCTCCTACAACTAATTTAGGCTTTCTCCAAGTATTGGAGTGTATGTTCATAAGCTATCTGAAATCTTTTTTCTGAAACAAATCGAGGCATAAATACATTTTTACAAAAATTAAATTAAATGCTTAAGTCTCTCTCAGACGCAATCCTCAAGAGGGATAGACAAGTGGTAAGCAGAAGATGCCTTGAGAAAACAAACAAACACCCAAAAACCTAATTGCAGGTCAATCCACTTTTAAGCTACTTGCGTCAAAGCTAAGGTCTTCAGCTTCCAAACAGGCAAGCAATTTAGCACTACGGTTCCCATGGCAACACAGTCTGCTTGCCTGAAAAGAGGCAGGAGCTGGGCCTGGCGGTTGCTGGGGGAGCTCTGGCTGCTGGCCACCTGAATTCCTTCAGACCTGAGATTGAGATGCTGAGGGATTTCTCATTAACTGATTGGGGGTTGGGGGAGAACTGGATTTGGACCTAATTGAAAATGTAGTTGCTGAGGACAGGTGAAAAGCATACACTGGAAATGGGGTGACAGCAAGTTAGCCTTCCAATACTTGGTTAGTTCTCACTTTTCTTTTCCTCCTTCTCTCCCCAAGGCTAAGAAGGAGGGTAGGAAGCTGGATATAGAAGGTCTGGTGGAGGGACCACACCGAGCTGTCCTTTCTCAAGGGGGCTGAAAGAGTGAGTGGGGCAGAGACAGGAGAGGGTTGATTCATTAGCATATTTAAAGCCTCAGCCTAATTGTCTGTTTTAGCCCAAACTGAAGAAAGGTGGTGTTAGCCAGGAGGATGGGGCTCCATGGAGGCTGGAGGAGGGAAGCCCAGAACTAAGACGGTGCCAGGTCACTGAATTTAGATGCATATTCTGGGAGGACTGAGGATTTCCTAAGCATAAAAACCACAAAGGAAAACGGCAACATATTTGGCAGCATTAGCACATCCCAAAGCACAATAAACCAAATATCAAAGATAAAAAATAAAACAGAAAAATAAAAGTATATTTCCAACACAGGGTAGAAAAAGGTTTATATCTTTATTGAATAAAGAGCTTTAAGTGATAAGCTCTTTACTAATAAGTAAAAAGACACACATCTTACTTTTATAATTGAAAAAACCAACTCTATTTGAGAGGAGACCAGAAGACTATGTAAGTTATTAAGAATACCAGAATGTGGATCAACTCAAACAACTGCAAAAGTGGCCCACGGAGGACAGAGTTTGAAAATGTCCTGTTTATTGCACTGGAGAGATTGGAGTAGCATTCTCCTAAAGCTTATTGCACCCATGTAAAAGCAACAAATTTACTAGTAGAACAATCTGTCAAAATGTACTGGAATTTGTCATTGACCTGTGCAAGCGGGAGGGCTCTGCCTCCCATACAGAGCAGAGGGAGGAGTATGGCAAAGAACGTGTTGCAGCATCTCCTTGGCAAGAGGGCAGTGGTGTCTCCTAGGGACCTGGAGCAGACTGCCCCGGGAGTATGAAGTGAGGCCTTGCTGATGAGTCTGTAAGTTTCTCTTGACAATTACTAAGTCTGAAGCAGCCTGCAATGTACTCACCCAGTGGAAAAGCTCTATTCTGTGTTTCTGTATTTGGCAGAATACATTTCTCCCACAAAAGTTGCCTAAAATCTATTAGATGCCAGGCATGAGACAAAAGTGGAGTAATATACCCTTAAGTGAGGAGCTTATTACAAAGAGTTCCCAGTCTATTGGGGGAGATAATATGCAACTTGTGAAGGAAGCAGCTTGTGAGATGGGTTTTAAAGGTTGGCTAGGAGTTCAGTTGGCAAATATGTAGTCAGAGAGGAGATAAGAATTGTGAATGAAGGCAAAGTTGGGTGAATGGGTGTGATAATCTCTCAGGCACTTTTCAGCTCTGACAATTTGTTTCTGAGCTTCAGTTTTATCCTAAGCAATAATATCTCTGTGAAATCATGGGTTTGATAGGTTGCTTATACTTTTCTCTAAATATAAAAAATAAATACATAAGCATTCAAATAAAATTTCATCCATATTTTTTGAAGGCATTTCAATTAATGTCAGTCGGGGCAGTTCCATGTTTTGGGAGGGCTCTATCTTCAGAACTAAAAAGATTGGAAGGAGAGAGAATAAAAGCAGGCAAACTGGTCAGGAAATTATCACAATAATCAGTGAAAGGGGTTGGGACCCTCAAGACAGAAGAAATGTCCCAGAAGCCTGGAGTATGTGGGTAATGTGACTGAGTAAAGAACAGATTCTTAATTCCTGGTTTGCTGCACTCAAATCCTAAAGAGGCAGAGCTTGCATTAAATTCTGGCCATTACATCCTTCTCAACATGGAAGGGTATTGTTTTCCATTTCCCTTCCCCAATTTGAGATACATTGTTATGGCTTAAACAATGTGCCAATCTGACAGGGCAGTGGCAGGAAATATTTGCCCACAGGAAAGACTCGCACCAGATCCTTGCTGCCTTTTGCAAGTGGGAACTGAGTCTCCTCCCACAAAGGACACAAGGCCAGACCATAGCCGCACTTTGAATATGTGTAAATAAAAGAAAAAATTCTCCTTTTTTGGTAGCAGCCTAGGGATGGAGTGTCTGCAGAGGGGTTGTGGGGAGCAAGTGGGACACTCATTCCCAACTCTGTAGCTTGAGTAGTGTGGAGTAAAAGCCCCAGAGGCGAACACATGCCTTTTCCATTTGCAATCTGGAAGGGAGCCTTCCCTCCTCTCACACACAGGAAAAAGTTTGGAAATCACCAGGGCCATCAACCCAAGTTGGAGAGGCAGGTGAGAGTGCTTTGTGCTCCTGTAAGAATGGGAGAAGGATAGGGGAAGGTGGACCAGGAGGGGCAGAGTGGGAAGAACCAGAAGACTCCTGCACCCTCAAGTCCACCTCATTCAGTTGAGGCTCTTAGCCTCGTTCCAGAAATTGTGTGGCCACCCAAGCCACTCCCAGAACACTTGGCTTGTGGATCTCCTGGCATCTTTGTGACCTGAGATACGTTTTTCTCCCTTCAACTCCCCAAGCCTTTCAGTACCTGACCTTTCACATCAGCAAGATTGCCCTATCCTACTCTGCCGCAGAGGCCCAAGGGGCCAACTTTCTCAGAGGATGATAGGTATGCGTGTTGCTCCTCATCCCGTCATGCTGGGAGCACCCAGAAGGCAGGGGTCTGGTCAGGCCTAGCCACCACTCAGTGCCTGGCCCAGAGCGGGCATGTCATGCATAGTATTTGTTTAATCTATTGAAGGAATTCTAAGCAACAACAGGAAATGAGATCCATTTTGGCCAAACGCTGCCTGTAGATTCCTCTAGTATTTTTATGGTTTTCCATCTTATGTTTAAGTCCTGTATCCATTTGGAGTTTATTTTTGTGTATAGTGTAAGTTGGTGGTCCAGTTTCATTTTTTTTGCATGTATCTGTCCAATTTTCCCAACACCATTAATTGAAGAGACTGCCTTGATTCTATTGTATGTTCATACTTCCTTTGTCAAATATTAATAGGGCATAGTGGTTTGGGTCTATATCTGGATTCTCTATTCTATTCCATTGGTCTATATGTCTATTCTTGTGCCAGTACCAGGTTCTTTTGATAACAGTGGCTTTGTAATACATCTTGAAATCTAGTATTGAGATCCCACCTACTTTATTCTTCTTTCTCAGGATTGCTGTGGTTATTCGTGGTCTTTTTTTTTTGTTCCAGATGAATCTTTGGAGAGTTCTTACTAGGTCTGTGAAATATGCCATTGGTATTTTAATGGGGAGTGCATTGAATCTATAGATTGCTTTAGGTAGTATGGACATTTTGATGATGTTGATTCTTCGAATCCATGAGCATGGTATGCTCTTCCATCTGTTTATGTCTTCCTCTATCTCTTTTTCAGTGTCCTGTAGTTTTCTGCATATAGGTCTTTTACATCCTTACTTAAATTTATTCCTACGTATCTTATTTTTTGTTTTTTGTTTTGGTGCAATGGTAAATTGGAATGCTTTTTTTAGTCTCTCTTTCTGTAACTTCACTATTATTGTATAGAAATGCCATAGATTTCTTGGAATTAATTTAGCATCCTGCTACATTGCCAAATTTAATTAATTAAATTTATTAGTTTTTTGATGGAGTCTTTCGGATTTTTTATGTATAATATTATGTCATCTGCAAATAAGGACAGCTTTACTTCTTCTTTTACAATTTGGATGCCTTTTATTTCTTCTTCTTGTCTAATTGCAATGGCTAATATTTCCAGTACTATGTCAAACAGGAGTGGTGATAGTGGGCATCCCTGTCTTGTTCCTGTTCTTAGGGGAAATAGTTTTAGTTTTTTACCATTGAGTAAGATGTTAGCTGTGGGTTTATCATATATGGCTTTTATTGTGTTGAGGTATGATCCTTCTATTCCAACCTTGTTGAGAGTTTTTATCAAGAAAGGGTTGTTGGATTTTGTCAAATGCTTTTTCTGCATCAATTGATATGACTATGTGATTTTTATCTCTCAATTTGTTTATGTGATATATCCCTGTTACTGATTTGTGAATATCATACCATCCTTGCATTTCTGGGATAAATCCTACTTGCTCATGTTGTATGATCTTTCTGATGTACTGCTGGATCTGATTTGCTAGAATTTTGTTGAGGATTTTGGCAACTATATTCATGAGGGATATTGGCCTGTGATTCTCTTTCATTGTGTTGTCTTTATCTGGGTTTGGTATTAGGGTGACGATGGCTTCATATAAAGAGCTTGGAAGTGTTCCTTATTCTTGAATTTTTTGGAATAGTCTGAGGAGGATAGGTTTTAATTCTTCCTTGAATGTTTGGTAAAACTCCCCTGTGAAGTCGTCTGGCCCTGGGCTTTTGTTTGCTGGAAGCTTTTGGATGACTGCTTCATTTTCTTCCATAGTAATTGGCCTATTGAGATGTTTAGATTCTTTCTGATTGAGTTTTGGAAGGTTATATTTTTCTAGTAATATGTCCATTTCCTCGAGGTTATCCAGTTTGTTGGAACAGAATTGTTCATAGTATTTTTTAATAATCCTTTGTATTTCGGTGTGGTCTGTTATTATTTCACCACTTTCATTTCTGATTTTGTTTATTTGGATCCTCTCTCTTTGCATCTTGGTGAGCCAAACTAGATGTTCATCAATGTTGTTTATCCTTTCAAGGAACCAGCTCTTGGTTTTGTTTATTTGGTCTCTATGATGTTGATTTCTGCTCTGATATTTATTTCATTCCTTTTGCTTATTCTGGACTTTTCTTGTTTCTCTCCTTCTAGCTCTTTCAGTTGTAGGGGTAGGTAATTTATTACCATTCTTTCTTGTAGAGATTTTGTTTTGTTTTGTTTTGTTTTGTTTTGTTTTGTTTTTGCAGTGGGCTTGTAGAGCTATGAACTTCCCACTCAATACTGCTTTTACTGTGTCCCATACATTTTGGATTATTGTATTTTCATTTTCACTTGTTGGCACAATATATTTTGTTTTTATTTCTCCCTTGATCTCTCTGGTTACTCAGTCATTGTTTAATAGCATACAGTTCAGTCTCCATGTGTTTGATTTCTTTGGATTGTTATTATTGCAGTTGTTTTCCAGTTTTATGCCACTGTGGTTTGAGAAGATGCTTGATATGATTTCTATCTTCTTGAATTTGAAGAGACTTTGCCTATGACATAACAAATGGTTTATCTTTGCAAATGACCATGTGCACTTGAGAGAAGTGTATATTTTGTGGCTTTGGGGTGAAATATTCTGAAGATGGAATTAATTGACATCTTGTCTAGTGAGTCATTTAGGATTGATGTTTCTCTGGTGATTTTTTAAAATATATTTTATTTATTTATTTTTTTTACAGAGAGGAAAGGAGAGGGATAGAGAGTTAGAAACATCAATGAGAGAGAGACATCAATCAGCTGCCTCCTGCATGCCCCTACTGGGGATGTGCCTGCAACCAAGGTACATGCCCTTGACCAGAATTGAACCTGGGACCTTTCAGTCTGCAGGCTGATGCTCAATCCATTAAGCCAAACCGGTTTCAGCTTTGCTGATTTTTTGTTTAAAGGATTTGTCCAATGGTGATAGTGGGGTATTAAAGTCTTTTACTATGATTGTATTACTGTCAATCTCTCCCTTGATATACTCCAAAGTTTTTTTTTTTAATGTATTTCGGTGCTCCTGTATTGGCTGCGTATATGTTTACCAGAGTTTTCTTCATCTTGTTGGATTGTTCCCTTTAGTATTATGAAGTGGCCTTCCTTATCTCTTGTTATGTTCTTCACTTTGAGATCTAATTTGTCAGATATAAGTATTGTTACCCCAGCTTTTTTTTTTTCATTTTCATTTGCCTGAAAAACCGTTTTCCATCTCTTCACCCTTAGTCTGTAAACATCTTTTTTTCTGAGGTGGGTTTCTTGTAGACAGTAGATATATGAGTCATATTTTCTTATCTACTCCTTTACCCTATATCTTTTGATTGGAGCATTTAATTCATTTACATTTAAAGTTATTATTGATAGGTACTTATCTGTCGCCATTTTTATTCTTTACTCCTGTGTTCCTTCTCTACTTCCTTTTTTTATTTTTTACAGCAGACCCTTTAGAATTTATTGCATTGCTGGTTTGGTGGTAATAAAATTCCCTTAGTCCTTTTTTGTCTGTGATGCTCCTGATTTCACCTTCAATTTTGATTGGTAGCTTTTCTGGGTACCGTATTCTTAGACTCAGACCCTTCCTTTGCATAACTTTGTATATTTCATTCCATTCCTTTCTGGCCTGATGAGTTTCTGTTGAGAAACCAGTAACTAGTCTGATGGGGGTTCCTTTGTAGGTAACTTTCTGTCTCTATCTGGCTGCTTTTAAGAGTCTTACTTTGGGACGGAGAGAAAATGTCTGTGGAGTAGACAGATGTGTCTGGAGCTTGTCGCTGGGCAGAGGGAGAGAGAGCGGCTGAGAGTCGCACTGGGCATGTTTGTTGGCAAGTTAAGAGTCAGTTACCCTCCAGGAGAAGGTGGGGGACTGCTGGACAGGGCTCTCCCAACCTGGCAGACCCACTGCCTCTGGGTTTTTGTCGGCCGGAGCCACCAGCACGAACGCAGAGACCGCACCATCTTGCAGAGGGAGGTGGATGTCTGCGGCAGTCTGAAGCTGGTGGCTGGAGCACCCATCAAGCAGCCAGGGACTCAGGGACCTAGAACTCCACTCTCCAATTGGCGCAGACACACAGCAGAATCAGAGATCCACAGAGCACACGGAAAGGTGAGATTTCGCCTGGGATAAGAGGGAGGTGGATGTCTGTGGAGGTCTGAAAGCTTCGGCTGACGGAGGCACCCACCGAGCAGCCGGGGACTCAGAACATGGCTTTCCAGGTAGCGCGGACATGCAGACGGCGGATTAAGATTTCGCCTGGGACAGGGTGAGGTCTCCTACCCACGCCCAAGAGAGATGCATGCACTGTGGGAACTGGACTTCGGGAAAGCTGCCTCTGGAGAGGTCCGCAGAGGTGGGCAGGGCGTGATCTCTAAGTAAGGAGGCAAACTCTCTGAGCTGTTGACAGAGGGGAACTCTGGAAAATGACTCATTTTCTCTGGGGCAGAGGGACAGCCTGGGAGTTATTACAGTGTCCCGGCTGCAAAATCCACACAAACTGGCTTTGAGAACCACAGAGTAGCAGGATCTGAGCGCAGCCTAGAGAGGTCCTGTGCTTTGTCTCAGAGATCAATTCGGAAACACTGCCACCCAGTGGATGATGCACAAATTGACTCTCACATAACCACAAAAGAATAAAGAGATTAAAACACCAAGAGGGGAACAGAAGGAGCTGCAGTGCCTTCCCTGCTGGGAAACAGGAGTGCCAAGCTGAATAATAGTGGAAGTGAAGGAGCATTCTATTTTTTTTTCTTTTTTTCTTTTTTTTAATTTTTTTTTATTTTTCATTTTTACAAATTTTAATTAAAATACTATTTTTTTTCTTTCCACCTCAATTGATTTTACCTTTTTAATTATTACATTTTTGTTTTAAACTAGTATTATTAATTACTACTAGTACTTTACCTTTTTGGAAAAAAAACAAATGTCATTTTGTTTTCTCTTTATTTTATTTCGGGATTAGAGTTCTATATTTTATTTTCATCTTTCCTTTAGCATAACTTTACTCCAACTCAACTCTACCTTTATGCCAACACTTTCCTCCTAACTTTCCCCATTTTGTTGTCTTATTTCTCTTTCCCTTTTCCAACTTTAGATTCTCCCTATTCTTTCTCTTTACCTGGTTAAAACTTCACCCCATTTATATATCTAATTTCAAATCCCCTCCTACAAGTCCACACAAACCTCTCTCTTCTTGTCTTCACTAGCCCAAAAGTTGTTTTTTCTCTATGTCCTTTTTTTGCTATTTGCCTGAAAAGTGATTATATCGATTTTTTGAAATTTATTGTGAGATTGTTTTAGTTTATTCTACATGTTTTATTTTGCTTTTTGCTTGCTTTGTTTTTTACCTCTCTTTTCCCTCACCTCCCTTGATACCAGTTGCTATTTGTAGTTTGTATTAATCTCTAGGTACTGGTTGCTGGCCTTTATTGGGATTAGTGACTGTTCTATTGGAGTTGTGTCCTGACATCTATATTTTGTTCCCCTTTTCTCTCTTAAATGCTTTCTTTTCTCTCTGACTTTTTTCCCTTTCTCTTTTCTTCTCCTTCTTCTCCTTTTTATTTTCTTATTTTATTTTATTTTTTTGTTCATTTATTTATTTTTTTTCTCGCTCTCCCAATTTGATCTTGGCATTTCTTTCTTTTCTTTTTTCCTCATTTTCCTCTTCTTCTTTCTCTATTTACCCCTAATTTGTCTTTCATTGGTGGTCACCTTATTTGTGATTATTAACATCTTGAATATATTTCTACACAGCGCCTTGTGTGCTGTACCTGGTCGTGTTGTAGTTTGTGCCTTTCAATCAACATAGGAGAGAGAACTACATAACCAGACACCCAGAGAAGAAAGACCATGGGCAGAAAAAGAAACAGCCCACATAAGACAGAAAGGCAGGTTTCACCAGAAAAAGAAGTAAACAAAACAGAAGCAGAAATAAGCCTGCCAGAGAAAGAGTTCAGAGAAATGATCATAAAGTGGATGAAAAGAATAGAAGACAAAATCGACAATCTGAGTAAGAGCCAAGAGGAAATGAAGAAGACCCAAGAGGAGATGAAGAAGCAGCAAGAATAAATGCAGAAGAACCTAGAGGAGGTGCAGAATAAACAAGAAGAAATTAAAAAATGACATCACTGCTATAAAGAACTCAATAGAAAGCATCAAAAGTAGACTAGAAGAAGCAGAGGACTGCATCAGTGAGCTAGAAGACATGGTAGGAAAAAATACCCAAGTACAGCAGCTTCTAGAAAAAAAAGTTAAAAAGCAAGAGGAGAGTCTAAGGGAACTTTGGGATAACATGGAACAAAACAACATCTGCATAATTGGGGTTCCAGAGAGAGTGGAAACTGAACAAGGATTAGAGAACGTGTTTGAAGAAATAATGACAGAAAATTTCCCCAATATAGAAAAAAAACCCAGAGAAATCCAAGAAGCTCACAGAGTCAAAAGCAAAATGAACCCCAACAAACTGACAACAAGGCACATTATAATTAAATTGGCAAACACCAACAACAAAATAAGAATCTTAAAAGCAGCCAGAGAGAAACAGAAAGTTACCTACAAAGGAACCCCCATAAGACTAGCTACTGACTTCTCAACAGAAACACATCAGGACAGAAGGGAATGGAATGAAATATACAAAGTCATGCAAAGGAAGGGTCTGAATCGAAGAATACTGTACCCTGCAAGACTCTCATTCAAAATTGAAGGTGAAATCAAAAGCTTCACAGACAAAAAGGGACTAAGGGAATATATTACCACCAAACCAGCAATGCAAGAAATGTTAAAGGGTCTGCTGTAATAAAAAGAAAGAGGAAGCGAAGAAGGAACTCCAGGGTAAGGACTAAAAATGACAACAGATAAGTACTTATCAATAATAACTTTAAATGTAAATGGATTAAATGCTCCAGACATAGGGTAACCGATTGGATAAGAAAACATGATCCATATATCTGCTGTCTGCAAGAAACCCACCTCAGGAAAAGAGATGCACACAGATTGAGGGTGAAGGGATGGAAGATGCTATTTCAGGCAAATGGAAATTAAAAAAGAGCTGGGGTTGCAATACTTATATCTGACAAATTAGATCTCAAAGTGAAGGACATAACAAGAGATAAAGAAGGCCAATTCATAATACTAAAGGGAACAATCCAACAGGAAGAAATAACTGGTAAACATATATGCACCCAATATAGGAGCACCTAAATACATAAAAAACTCTTCGAGGATATTAAGGGAGAGATTGACAGCAATGCAATCATAATAGGAGCTTTTAATACCCCACTGTCACCATTGGACAAATCCTCTAAACAAAAAATCAGCAAAGAAAGATCAATCCTAAACGACTCACTAGACCAGATGGAATTAATTGACATCTTTAGAACATTTCACCCCAAAGCCACAGAATATACATTCTTCTCCAGTGCACATGGGTCATTTTCAAAGATAGATCATATGTTGGGTCATAAGAAAAGTCTCTTCAAACTCAAGAAGATAGAAATCATATCAAGCATTTTCTCAGACCAAAGTGGCATAAAACTGGAAATCAACTATAATAAAAACAATAGAAAGAAATCAAACACATGGAGACTAAACAGCATGCTTTTAAACAACGACTGGGTAACCAGAGAGATCAAGGAAGAAATAAAATATATCATGGCAACAAATTACAATGACAACACAGCAATCCAAAATTTATAGGACAGGGTGAAAGTAGTCTTGAGAGGGAAGTTCATAGCCCTACAAGCCTACTGCAAAAAACAGGAAACAATGGTAATAAATTACCTATCCTTACAACTCAAAGAGCTAGAAAGAGAGCAACAAGAAAAGCCCAGTGTACTCAGAAGGAAGGAAATAGTGAAGATCAGAGCAGAGTTAAACAACTTGGAGAACAAAGAAACAATTCAAAAGATCAACAAAACAAAGAGGTGGTTCTTTGAAAGGATAAACAAGATTGATGGACCTCTAGTCAGGCTCACCAAGAAACAAAGAGAGAAGGCCCAAATAAATCAAATCAGAAATGAAAGAGGAGAAATAACAACAGACCCTGTGGAAATACGAAGGATTGTTAAAAAATACTATGAAGAACTCTATTCCAACAAATTGGACAACCTGCAAGAAATGGACATTTTCCTAGAAAATATATAACCTTCAAAAACTCAATCAGGAAGAAGCCAAACATCTCAATAGTCCAATAACTATGGAATAAATTGAAGCAGTCATCAAACAGCTTCCAGCAAATAAAAGCCTGGGTCCAGATGGCTACACAGGAGAGTTTTACCAAACATTCAAGGAAGAATTAAAACCTATCCTCCTCAGACTATTCAAAAACATTGAAGAAGAAGGAATACTTCCAAACACCTTCTATGAAGCCAGCATCACCCTAATACCAAAACCAGATAAAGACAACACAATAAAAGAGAATTATAGGCCAATATCTCTCATGAACATAGATGCCAAAATCCTCAACAAAATTCTAGCAAATAGGATCCAGCAGTACATCCGAAAGATCATACACCATGACCAAGCAGGATTCATCTTAGGAATGCAGGGATGGTACAATATCCGCAAATCAATAAATGTGATACATCACATAAACAAATTGAGAGATAAAAATCACATAGTCATATCAATTGATGCAGAAAAAGCATTTGACAAAAATCGAACACCCTTTCTTGATAAGAACTCTCAGCAAAGTGGGAGTTTAAGGATCATACCTCAACATCATAAAAGCCATATATGATAAACACACAGCTAACATCATACTCAATGGGCAAAAACTAAAACCATTTCCCCTAAGAACAGGAACAAGACAGAGATGCCCACCCTCACCTCTCCTGTTCGACATAGTACAGGAAGTGTTAGCCATTGCAATTAGACAAGGAGAAGAAATAAAATGCATCCAAATTGGAAAAGAAGAAGTAAAGCTGTCCTATTTGCAGATGACATGATATTGTACATAAAAAACACAAAGGACTCCACTCCAAAACTAATTGACTTAATTAATGAATTTGGCAATGTAGCAGGATACAAAATTAATGCCAAGAAATCTGTGGCATTTCTATACACTAATAGTGAAATTGTAGAAAGAGAGACTCAAAAAACAATCCCATTTACCATCGCACCAAAAAAATTAAGATACCTAAGAGTAAACCTAACTAAAGAGGTAAAAGACCTATATGCAGAAAACTACAGGACACTGAAAAAGAGATAGAGGAAGATGTTAACAGACGGAAGAGCATACCATGCTTATGGATTGGGAGAATCAACATCATTTAAATGTCCATACTACCCAAAGCAATCTACAGATTCAATGCACTACCCATTAAAATACCAACGACATATTTCACAGATCTAGAAAGAATTCTTCATAGATTCATCTGGAACAAAAAAGGACCACGAATAGCTACAGCAATTTTGAGAAAGAAGAATAAAGTAGGTGGCATTTCAATACCAGACTTCAAGCTATACTACAAAGCAACTGTTCTCAAAACAGCCTGGTACTGGCATAAGAACAGACATATAGACCAATGGAATAGAATAGAGAACCCAGATATCCACCCAAACCACTATGCTCAACTAATATTTGACAAAGGAGGTATGAACATTCAATGGAGCCAAGATAGCCTCTTCAATAAATGGTGTTGGGAAAATTGGACAGATACATGCAAAAAAATGAAACTGGACCAACTTACACCGAATACAAAATAAACTCAAAATGAATACAGGACTTAAACATTAGAAGGAAAACCATAAAAATACTAGAGGAATCCACAGGCAGCACAATCTCAGATATATGGTGAAAGAACTTCTTCACTGATACTGCACCAAAGGCAATGGAAGCTAAAGAAAAAAATAAAGAAATGGGACTACATCAAAATAAAAAGCTTTTGCACAGCAAAGGAAACCATCAACAAAACAGCAAGAAAGATCACTGTATGGGAGAACATATTTGCAAATGTTATCACTGATAAAGGTTTAATCTCCAAAATCTACAGCCAACTCATACAACTTAATAAAAGGAAGATGAACGGTCCAATAAAAAAATGGGCAATGGACCTAAATAGAACCTTTTCAAAAGACGACAGAAGGAAGGCCAAGAGACACATGAAAACATGTTCAAAGTCATTAATCATCGGAGAGATGCAAATCAAAATGACAATGCGATACCATCTTAAACCTGTCAGAATGGCAATCATCAACAAATCAGCAAACGACAAGTGCTGGCGAGGATGCGGAGAAAAAGGAACTCTTGTGCACTGTGGTGAGAATGCAGACTGGTGCAGCCACTGTGGAGAACAGTATGGAGTTTCATCAAAAAACTAAAAATGGATCTCCCATTTGACCCTGTAATACCACTCTTAGGAATTTATCCTAAGAAATTACAAACATCAATCAGAAAGGATTTATGCACCCCTATGTTCATAGCAGCACAATTTACAATAGCTACAATTTGGAAACAGCCTAGGTGCCCGTCAGCAGATGACTGCATCAGTAAACTGTGGTACATCTACACAATGGAATTCTATGCTGCCATTAAAAAAAGGAATTCTTACCATTTGCAGCAACCTGGTTGGACCTGGAGAGCCTTATGCTTAGCGAAATAAGCCAGTCAATGAAGGAGAAGCATCACATGATCTCACTCATTGGGGGATAATAAAGAACATTATAAACTGATGAACAAAAAGATAGCTACAGAGACAGTACAGCTTCAAACAGACTGTGAAATTACAGCAGGAAGATTAAAGGTAGGTGAGGTAGATAAGAGATCAATCAAAGGACTTGTATGCATGCATATAAGCATAACCAATGAACATAGACACTGGGGGTTGGGGTATGCCTGGGAGGGAGGGGGGTAATGGGGAGATATGTATAAAGAATTAATAAAAATTAAAAACAAGTCTTACTTTGTCATTGGTGTTTGTCATTTTAATTATGCCTTATCATCAGTATTTTGAGGTTCATTTTGCTTGGGACTCTGTGAGCTTTTTGGATTTGTGTGTTTTTTTTTCCCTATATCAGGGAAGTTTTCTGTCATTATTTCTTCAAACAGGTTTTCTATTCCTTGCTCAGTTGCCTCTCCTTGTGTTATCCCTATTATGTGGATGTTGTTTTGTTTTGTGTTGTTCCAAAGTTCCCTTAGGCTCTCCTCCTGCTTTTTAATTTTTTTCTAGAAGCTGATGTAGTTGGGTATTTTTTCCTACCTTGTCTTCTCGCTCACTGATGCGTTTTTCTGCTTCTTCCAGTCTACCTTTGGTGCTCTCTATTGAGTTATTTACAGCCGTGATGTAATTTTTCATTTCTTCTGGGTTCTTTTTCATTTCCTCTTGGTTCCTACTCATATTGTCAAATTCCCATTCTTTTCAGCCACCTTATAACCATTTCTCTGAATTTTTACTCTGGCAGGTTGCTTGCCTCCATTTCATTTACTTCCTTTTCTGGTGATTCCTGCTTTTCTCCCCATGGTCTCTCTTCTCTAGGTGTCTGGTTATGTAGTTCTTTCTCTCCTTATACCAGACAAAATTTGACCTATCCATGTGGAGTGTAGATCTCCTGTGAATCCGATTGTTTGCACCAATTGGGGACCGGTGTTCTGGGGCTCACATTTGTTCAGTAGGTCCTGCAGTTTTGATTTTCAGGTCTCCAACAATATCCACTTTCCACTTCAAGATGGCATGGTCTCCACATCTGAGCTGGTCTATCCTCTAACTTTTTTAAGAAAGGAGGAACGAAATGAAAGAGATCTGGCTATTACCATGTCTAGCAACTAGAAACCCACAAACCCCTATTGAAGGATGCCACAGCCATAATCAGGAAAAATAACAGGAAAAATGACCCGCCCCTAATAAATGCCACATCACAGAGCCTGGACACAGTGCCACTCTTGCCCAGACCCATATTCACTGGCTTTCAGTCCAACAAACAATATATGAGTCATTCACCAAAGCGACCCAAGGTGGAGAACAATGATTTGGAGCTTTTGCCAATTCAGGATGCGAAGGCACTTGTAGAGTGAAATTTACACATATATTCTCCCACATGAGAAACAACTCATTTCTGCAGGGTGTCAGTGCCACAGGGTGTTAGGTCCAGCCTTTGCCAGGAACCAGGAGGAGGCCTTTAAATGGAGAGTGAGAGGAGGAGGGCTTTCATAGCATCAGATCAGAAGAGAAGGGCAGTGAAATCAAAGGGAAAAATAACCAATCTCACTGGGACTAGAATGTAAGCTGTAGGAGGATTTATTCCTACCTTCTTTGTTCACTGCTGTGTTCCAAGTGCCTAGAACATTGTGTGACACATAGATGTTTGTTATGTATCAAGTGAGTGAAAGGGAGCAGTGAGTGGCGGGGTGAAAGGGAGGAGTTTTAAATGCCCTCAGCTCTTCATCATCTTGATCACTCAAGTGACCAGATTTTGATGCATCAAAGCAGGCACTCAATGTTTCTAATGAATTTACATTGCTGCCAGAAGTAAGACCTGAGGACTTGGATGGAGGTGTCAGCAAAAGTAAGGGCAACATGGCCAGAAAGAAGTGAGATTTCAGGAAGAGGAAAGAGCCAAGAAGCTCAGGCATGAAACATCTGGGGAAAAAACAGCAAGAAAAAAGTCTGCAGAAGTAGACACAGGTATGAGGAAGGTTTTTGGAAGCAAAGTGGACACCAGAGAGAATAAGAGGAGGGCTCTTATTCCAGTTGTTTGCTGCTAGTTCATAAGGCACCTTTGCACAATTTGAGAAAGATGCCTCCTCCTGCTGAATGTACAGACTGGAGACTGCAATGTCTTTGGGAGAATTAGGAAAAAGTAGTCCTGGGACACAGGGTTTGGCTATCAGAGCTCAGACTGGGTTTCAGTCCTTAGTCACTTGGGTACCCTTATCAGGGTACAATTTCAGAACTGTAGGCAGTGGCCCTGACTCCCACATTAGCATTCCAGACAACCAGGTTCTTCTAATCAGTGTGCAGTACACTTCCAGCTGCTGAGGACACCACTACCACCTTGTTTTCATCCCTACTTCTCAGCCCCTGCCAGTCCAGCTTGCCCTGAACAACAGCAGGACCTTCTCTGGCAGGAAGGACTGTTGAGTCAACAGACAAAAATGAGTTCTCAGATGAATTTTCAATATTATTTTTATGTGCAAGGACTCTGTGTTCCATTATCAGGAACTTCTCAACTGCCTCATTAGGGAGGTACCCATGCGTCTCTACCCTCCCAACAGAGGCCAAGGAAAATCCAAAAAGCCAAAGTCCAGAAATAAGCTGCTGCACCCCCTGGTGTTGCCTAAAGGAAATGCTGATGACATTTATGTCATTCTGGAGGAGAAATAAAAGACCCCCCACTACCATCCCTTGATAAGTTATTCAGTCTACTAGTAAACACTGGGATAGAGTATTGGCACTCTCCCCAAGATCCCAGTGGGATCATGGTGCATCTTCTCAGGCAAGAGAAAAATCTCCTAATTCCAAGAAAGTGTCACTCTGCCCCTCCCACCAACAGTTATCTGCATTTACTTTCCATGAGTTCCTTTCTTCAGAGGATGACAGGTCCTTGGTCCTTTTTTGTGGCTACTCCTGCCCAACCTCTACTCTGAATTGTATCACATCACATTAACTACCTCTCCTTGAACCCAAGTGTGGCAAAATCAATCTCTTTGCACTTCCACTTCCTCATCTGTATTATTGGGAGAAAATAGTATCCACCTTATAGAGTTGTGAGGACTGAGTTAATCCACATAAAGTGTTTAGCTTAGTTCTTGCCATTTAGTAGGCACTCAATAAGTGTTACCTATTATTATTGTTCTTATTATGAGTGTGAAAGACATAGTTAAGGGCAATTGAGTGTTAATGGCACTGAAACAGTCTGCACAACCTGATCTGGGTTGGATAGTTCAAAAACCAAGGTTTGTTTCAGGATGGAGGCTTTTGGCAGCTTCCAGGAACTCTCAGGGTACATTCATCTGCATAGAAAAGTTGATAACCCTCTCCTCTAGAGTCTAGATACTCTAAACTTCCCATTTTTGCCTCCTCTTTACTGTATTTAGACTGATATCCTGATTTGAACTGACTGAGCAACTCTAAGGGCTGCTAGTACTAGAAGCTGACCTCAGATGTCATGTTACAACAAGGTATGAGGCACACCTTCTCAATGCCCAGCCCAGCACAGCACACTGCCTCATCTTGATGGGGAGAACTCTTCTAATGGTTCTGATTCTGACACACTTGGGAATCCCTACAACCCAATTTGGGGAAACAACTATTAACCTAAAAAAAAAAAAACTTGCAGTCTCTATCAGGCTCAATATAGGGAGAGAGGATTTAGGGAGCAAGCAAAATATCCCAAAGTGGTTCTATCATTCAGTGGTTGTTGCCTACAATTCTACTATCAGAATGCTTCATTCTGTAGCCAGTCATTGTTCCCAGTGAGAATACAAAGATCCTGAGAATGGGAACACAGTGAATCAGTCTCCAGTGTTGATGGCTTCAGTGGAATAGTTTACTGAGCAAAATCTCTGCAAAAATGAGAAATACAACAGGTGCCAGCTCTCTTCTCTCCCTGCTCAGCCTGCCAACACCTACTATGAAACAGACACTCAAAATCAGGTAAGGGAAGCACACTGGTGGAGACCCTTTAGGGGAAGCATGAGGGGAACTAGGGACCTGGATATGGTTTGAGGATTGTGGACAAAAAGGATGAAGTGAGGATGTAATGGAGAGGTAATTAAGGGTGTAATCGTGTTTTAGCTTCACCACCTTCAGGATGAACAACAGCTGTAATGTATGCACATCACACTGCATTTTAAATTAAACCTAGGGTTTTAATCCCAGTTCTGCCTCCTATTAGCTGTGTGACTTTGGAGAAATCACTTAATGTCTCTAAGCCTCAATCTTCCCATCTGTACAATCCTGATGATGAGGATGACGATAATGATAACAATACCAAATTGGTAATGTTGTTTGGGGGCTTAAGTAATAAAAGATGCCTAGTATCTGGAACAAGGAACTCATTTATTTGTGATATCTGAAGTTTGCTCTATGTCAGAAATAGAGGCTTTGCTAGCAATGTAAAGACACGAGAAGCAGAAACACAGGGTGGATGTGACTCCTGAGCATTCTCTCTGCAGTGTCTGTCCTTGAAATGTCCCCAGAGAAGAGAGAGAATAATCCTCAGCCCAGGATTTGGAAGCCAGAATCCAGATGGCATGGCTCATTTATCAGTGCCACCAGGCTCTCCTAACAAGCTTTCTGTATTTGTAACCAAAGGAAAAGGAGGAAATGGGCCAGATTTTTTAGCGATAATGAGCACTGCCAGTTCACTTTTATACTGGCAAAGTGCATCGTGATTACTCTGATTAGCTCATTCTCACATCAGTCCTCAGGAGGCACAGGAGTTGGCTTCTCTTTGTTTAAACACATAGGAATTGGGAAGCATGAGGTATTATTGCTTAGGATAAAGCTAACGCACGAGTTTTCATATTTCCAATTTCTGGTCTGGTCATACCCCTCTAACCTTATAGCTGTTAGAATTTTAGGGGTGACTTTTTAGGGCCTAGTGCTATTTGATACTTTTTCAAGAAGATAGGCTGCTGGTGTTGTCTAAGAGACTCTTTTACCTATCAGTTGGGGCTGTGGACCTGCCTAGCAGCAAAGAAACTCCAAACCTTAAAAGGTTAGGAATGCAGGGCTCAGGGAGTAAGGGGAAACTGGCCAATGAAAACACTTAGCAACATCCAAGGACCAACTGGGGATGAGCCCCTCTGTTTCCATGAGGAAGCCTCAATTTTCATTGGTCACGAACATGAAACCTGCTTCCTGAACTGGGGGGCAGGGGCAGAGAGGTCTGCAGCTCTATTTGGGTGCTTACACCAATCCAAGAAAATTGGGGAAGCTCCACTCAGGCATTTGGCATTAGTAAGTTCTCAGTTGAATCAGAAAACAAAACAAAACAAAACAAAAAAACTAAAGAGTTTTTAGCAAACTTTTGCTTTTGCCCGGTCTGCACAAATGCAAATTGTGTGGGCATGTGGTCTGCACACAATATAAAAAGGCATGCATGGTCATCTTAAACACCAGTGAAGGAAAAGCTGTTTATATGTCATCCTTGCTGTCCCAGGCTGTGTCAATCACCAAAGATGGTCAAAGAACTGCCCACTCAACCTGGTGTAGCTCTGGAGTCAATATGACTCAAGCCTGACAAGATACTAGGGGCTTGTCCTCAGCAAGTGTTGTGAGGGGGGCATTGGAAATAGTGTGTGCTGCCTTGAGCTGAGGCCCAGAAGGCAGGGGTGGTATGGGATTGAAAACTGTGGAGGGGCCTCCAACCTACCACTTCCTTTGCACTCCTGCTAAGAGGGGCTGGTTTCCTAACCAGCTATTGTGTACGGGCCACTGTCCTTGGTTTCTCCACCAGCCCCACCCCATAAGAGACCTGACATATAGTTCTGAACTTCATCTGGTTGCTGGGAGTCAATTGGCAGGTATAGCTCATGTCAGTCCCTCCCTTCCCTCAGTGTGGAACTCTGCTTAGACCCCGTGGCTTCTGTGGGCCTGTAGGCCTGCAGATTGGCAACTAGATTCCCACCAGATCTTATGTACTGCTATTGCACCCTGCTCCCTGCTCCCTGCATTCCCCAGATGGTGCCATCTGTACCAAATCTGCTTTAAGTTTTTCCCAACTCCCTTAGACATTATAGACTGCTTCTAGTGTCCTGCCTGGGCTCTTTTTCAATTTTAGCAAGGTGAGATGGAGAGAGTAAATATTTGACAAAATAACCAATAAATGGCATAGATTAATATAATTAATAACATTTGGTTCATGATTAATATCCAAACACAAGATTTAACCTGGTTAATTTCACAGAGGCATCAAGCACCTTCTTCAGGGTAAAATTAAGTGTGTAGGCAGGTTATGTTTTTCAGGGATTTCATTTTAGAGTAGTAAATGAAGATACAGTGAATTGATATATAAAGGTGACATTAAGTCTAATTGAGAATTACTGGAGTAGGGAAATGGCATGTCATGGTTGCATGTGTGCATGCCCATCTCCCCTAAGTCCACTGGAGAGGGGACCCCAGAGGCAGCACTGAGTCTGACTCCCCTCCCTCCTCTGCCCCATACCTGCACACCTAGTCTAGGCATGGCACAGAACAGATGCAGGAAGGGAGAAGTTGAACAAAGAATTCTGAACAGGAGCTACCTGACTTTGGTCTATGAATTCCCTGAATGTCATGCCTACACCTGGTTCATTCATTTATTAAATAAAGCACCTAGAATACACTTGGCACACAATAAGTCTACCCCTTGAACTTAGGCCTAAGGCTCCCTGCTCACTCTACAAAATCCTTGCAGCTTCCTCTTTTTTTGTCTCAAAAAAGGGACTGTCTTCTTGGTCATACATTCTGCTCAGCTTTGATTTTCAGCCTCTTTCCAAGATTCTGCCTCTTAAATCCCACCCCCCCTCAGCTCCTCCCATTGCTGAAAACAAATAGGTGTGGTCCAGTTCCTAAACCCCTTCCAGTTCCAGAACACCCCACCCGACCTTTATCTAATGTCCAGGCTTCTACTGGCCTGAAAAGTGGGTTTGGTTGAGGATCAGCTCACAAAGAAAACACAGATATTGAGCCCTGCTCTCCAGGAGGAAGTAGATGGGGAGCAGAGTAGGGAATGGAGAAACTGCAAGGCCAGGAAGTCAGCTGATGACAATCCTCTCCTAGACCCCTATGTGGAGTGAACTGGAACTGCCAATCTACTACAGAGGCAGCCCAGAAGGCCCACCACTGCATCACCACACAAGCTTGGAGCCCAAAGAGCAGAGCTTCAGACTTTTGCTTCAAAGACTAGCTCATTTTGCCTGACCCTGTGGTTTGAACACATTGTAGATGTTTTCCTGCTGAAATCACAGGGTCTAGGGATTAGACAGATTGGGAGAGAAGGATAGAATACTCAGGAATAGGGCCTGAGAGGGTGGCTTAATCCATGATGCCTACAAGGCCTTTCTCTCAGGCAAGGTCTTCAGACTCCTCCAGTCTCCTCCTTAGGTCAGTCTACTCCCTTACCCGAAAGAAAGTGTGATCTGCGTCAGCTGTTTCTCATAGGGCTGGCAAGCTATGTAGCAAAGCCAGACTGAAGGATGAGGGGGAAAAATAAGTCAAGCAGTGTCCTTCAGTCCTGCAAGGGCAGCTTCTGAGAGAAGTCCTTTCATACTCCTTTTGTTTCTCAACCCATACCCACCCCTAGCCTGTTGAGAATCATTGGTAGCTGAGGGCCAGAATTAGATGAGTAAGTAAGCCAGACACTAAGTGTTCCACCCATTAATCCTCCCGCCATGTTTTGCTTCTCCAGCTTCTTGGATCTTTTTTATGCTGTCTTCTGTTTTGAAGCCAATTTGGAAAGTCAGGTGGATGTATTTCTGCATGCCAGTCAGGCTACTTGCACAGGGGAAGGGCAGGATATCTGGCCCTGCTGTTTCTTTCCTGCTCCTTCTGATCTCCATGTTACCAGAGGCCACAAAGGAGTGGCCAGTAGACATGTTTTGTTTGACTTTTGGAACACATTTATTTTTACATTTTAATATACATATATATTATTATTGACTAGAGGCCTGGTGCATGAAATTCATGCACGGGAGGGGGGTGTCCCTCAACCCAGCCTGCACCCTCTCCAATCTGGGACCCCTTGAGGGATGTTTGACTGCCTAATCTTTCCATAGGACATCCCTCTCACAATCCAGGACTACTGGCTCCTAACCACTCACCTGCCAGCCCAATTACCCCCTAATTGCTCCCCTGCTGGCCTGATGGCTCCCAACTGCCTTCCTCTGCCAGCTCAATCACCCCAACTGCCCTGCCCTGCCAGCCTGTTTGCCCCCAACTGCCCTCCCCTGCAGGCCTGCTCACCCCCAACTGCCCTCTTCTGCTGGCCTGATCAGTCTCCCCTGCTGACCATCTGTGGTGGCCATCTTGTGGTGGCCATCTTGTGGTGGCCATCTTGTGACGATATCATGGTGGCCATCTTGTGATGATGTCATGCAGGGGCATCGTGTGACGCCTTCTAGGCTTTTATTATATAGGATATTATTACAGATGTTGCCCAGCTCCTACCTATCCCCCAAGTTATCACCACCCTATTGTCCATGTTCATGTAAGTATATAAGTTCTTTGGTTATCTCTTTTTATAATAGACATGTTTTGATGGTATAGCTTGCAAATTTGAACTAGTGTCAATGTTGAAAAGTGACAGTATTTTACATTTTAAAAATCTAAATTTTTGGCATTTCAAAAAACTGAAAGATGTGGCAGCCCTAGGCCAGTAATTTCATATGACAAGCAGCTGTCCCCTTTGACAGGGCACAGACTGTCCAGTTTCTCACAGTCCCCATACCTCTCTATGGTGCTCCAGGCAGGGAGAGCCACTTATCATGCTTGTGTTAGTGTTTGTACACACATGATCTGATTCATGCACTTATATGAACTTCCTGAGCTCTCTCAACATTTCTGCTAAGATCCCTCAATTATATCCAGCTACTTACTATTTCCAAAACACATCTCCGTGTTTGCCTTTACCCTCTATGTGGAATGCCACTCTAGAAAATGTCTACCCATCCTTCAAGACCCAATACAACCTCATCTCCCCTGTGAAGCCTTTCCTAACTCATGCAGAGTTAGGGAATTCTTTCCCTGAATTCTCAAGGCATCTAGTTTAATGATTATCATTTATGTGTTTATATGTCTGTTTCTAATTATAATATGAGTTTAATATGTCTATGTTGCTAAATTATGTGTACCTTGAAGGCAGGGAGTGGGTTTTCCTTATCCTTGAATTGCCAGCTCCAAGGGTACTGGTACACAGGTGATGCTCAATGCTTGTTGAATAAATTATGGAAGATCTGCCTGAAGTGATGGAAAGGGAGTTATAAAGTATTCACCTAATAGATATTGACTGTCCTTTGATGGGGATCACAGGCAAGTTAGGTGGTACCAGAGCAGTTCTAGTTTCCCTGAAGTCATACAATACCAAGTGCTTGGAGTAAAACCTGTCACACTCTAGGGGTTCATACACTAAAAGAATGGGGCCCTTTTCTAAGGAGACTGATACTTGAACTTTTTGGATACATTTTATTGTGTTTTTTTAAATATATATATATATATATATATATTATTGTTGATAGTATTACAGTTTGGAGTTGGAGTACTCCACAGGCCACCCCACATCACTCTGATTTGGAATTCTGCAGTCATCACATCTCAGTTCCAGGACCCTGGACAAGTGACTTAACCTCTCTGAGGTTCAATGTCCAAACCGGAAAGTAAAATAAAAATAATACTTCATTACAACGTAGGTATGGGGAGTAAACAAGGTCAAGTGACATGTTCCAGACAGTTAACTGTTTGAGCCCTTTGTTGATCTGGGTTAGTAAGAGAGTATTTGTGTGTGAGAAAGTGAGTGGGTATGTTAAATGACATGGGAACTGCACTGATATGATCTGTGTTCCTATCCAAGTGTGACTCTTTAGGATACCTTCTCCAGGGAAGATTAAGGCACATTTTCTAAAAGAAAGATCCTGTTTCAAGATAGTCAACAAAAATTCCTAGAAGAAAACATAGGCAGCAAAATCTCTGACATTTCTCATAGCAATTTTTTTTCTGATATATTTCCCCAGACAAGGGAAACAAAAGAAAAAAATACACAAATGGAAATACATCCATCTAAATGTTTTTGCACAGCAAAGAAAACCATCAACAAAACAAATATCTACTGAACAGAAGATATTTTCCAAAGCTACATCTGATAAGAAGTTAATACCCAATCTTTATACAGAACTCATACAATTGAACACCACCCCCAAACAATCCAATTAAAAAGTTGGCAGAAAATCTGAATAGATACTTCTTAAAAAAGGACATACAGATGGCCAATAGACATAAATAATGTCACTAATCATCAGAGAAATGCAAACTAAAACCACAATGAATTATCACCTCACACCTGTCAGAATGGCTATCATCAATAAACCAACAAACAGCAAGTGTTGACAAGAATGTGGAAAAAAGGAAACCCTCATGCACTGTTGGTGGGAATGCAAATTGGTACAGCCACTATGACAAAATAGTATGGAGGTTCCACCAAAAATTTAAAATGGAACTGTCTTATGTCCCAGCAATTCCTTTTCTGGGTATACATCTGAAGAAACCCAAAACACTAATTTGAAAAGACATATGCACCTCTACATTCATTGTAGTGTTAAGTGTTATTTACAATAGCTAAGATATGGAAGCAACCAACTGCTTATCAATAGATAAGTGGATAAAGAAGATGTGGTACATATATACAATGAAATGTTACCCTGCTATAAAAAAGAATGAAATATTACAATTTGCAATAATATAAATGGACCTACAGGGTATTATGCTAAGTGAAATAAGTTGGACAAAGACAAATACCATATGATTTAATTTATATGTGTAATATAAATAATTAAGTAAATAAACAAATAAAGCAGAAAAAAATTTATAGGGGTAGAGGAAAAACTGATTGTTGCTAGAGGGGAGGGGTTTTAGGGGGATGAATGAAAAAGGTGAAGACATTAAGAGGCACAAATTGGTAGTTACAAAATAATCATGGGCTGTCAAGAACAGCACAGGGAAGTCAATCCTATCTAATAAAAGAGTAATATGCAAATTGACTATACCTCCACTACACCACCAGCCATGCCCACCAGCCAATCAGAGTGAGCATGCAAATTAACCCAACCAATATGACTATGGCCACAGAGAGAGCAGGAGGGAAGCTTGGGTTGCCCGTGGTGATGGAGGAAGCCAAGCTTTCTGCAAACCCTGGCTGGCAGGCCTCCGCTTAAGGCAACAAAGTTTCAATGGCTGTGCAAACACTTGGCTCCACTCCAGGCTACAAAATTTCAATTGTAGAAGATAAATAAATCCCAGATATCATGGCCTCCACTTTGGTCACCAGGTGGTGTGGCCGGCCTGAAAACCGCCACAGGGTCCTCGCCCAGGCCACCCTACACCCCAAGGGAATACCAACCCTGATCAAGGACACCCTTCAGGGCAAATCAGCTGTCCTCCACCCATGCACCAGGTCTCTATCCTATCTAATAAAAGAGTAATATGCAGATTGACCATCACTCCAACACACAAGATGACTGTCCTCATGTGGACACAAGATGGCCACCACAGGATGGCCAGCAGGGGGAGGACAGATGGGAGAGACCAGGCCAGCAGGGAGAGGGCAGTTGGGAGTGACCAGGTCCACAGGGTAGGGCAGTTAGGGGCAAACAGGATGGCAAAGGAGCAGTTAGGCATCAATCAGGCTGACAGGGGGTGTTTAGTGGGTAATCAGGCTGGCAGGCAGAAGCAGTTAGGGGCGATCAGGAAGGCAGGCAGGTGAGCAGTTGGGAGCCAGCAGTCCTGGATTTTGAGAGGGATGTCTGACTGCCCATTTAGGCCTGATCCTAAATGGGCAGTCGGACATCTCTCAAGGGGTCCCAGATTGGAGAGGGAGCAGGCTGGGCTGAAAGACACCCTCTATGCAAGAATTTTGTGCACCAAGCCTCTAGTAATCTATATAATAGAGGAATATGCAAATTAGCTGGGATGCTGTAATGTCATGACCGAACAGCAGGGACCCTAGGCTGCATGGAGCATGGTCGAGGTAAGGGCCCTCAGGCTGTGCACCCCACCTCACAGGGTTTGACAGAGACCTCAGGCCATGCCCCTTGCCTGGCAGGGCTTGATGGGGGAACTTATGCCATGCCCTCTGCCTGGTGGAGCTTGACAGGGGACTTCAGGCCTCTCCAGGCTGGGGGACCTCAGGCTGTGCCCCCTGCCAGTGGGGCTTGATAGGGATTAGGCCATGGCCCCTGACTGGTGGGGCTTGATGGGGATGGGGCCGGCTGGGTCTGGGTCCCCTGCATTTTTGAAGCATGTGAGGATGGTCGGGGACTTGACTCTAGGTCCCATGGCATGCCCTAGAATATGACAGGATGGAAATTTTCATATACATTTTACTAATTTTCTCTCATTTCTGACACTTCTATTATAGAGAAAGGGAAAATAACAATATTAAAGTATTTCCTTTAAGTAATTCCCTTTTAATGTGCATGAATTTCGTGCACCAGGCCACTAGTATATATATAAAAGCCTAAGTGACCATTCAACTGTCTGACTGGTAGCTATGATACACACTGACCACCAGGCATGGAAACAAAGAACAGACTCATGAATCTCAGAGGGAAGGGTGGATGGGAGGCAGGAAGAAATTAACCAAAGATCTTATATGCATACTAGAGGCCCAGTGCGCATATTTGTATACCAGTGGGGTCCCTTGGCCTGGCCTTCAGGAATCAGGCCAAAACTGGGTCCTCAACATCTCCTGAAGGGTCCTGGATTATGAGAGGGTGCAGGCTAGGCCAAAGGACTCCACTGGTGTATGAATCTGTGCACCACCTTAGGTATTATAATAAAATTATTACAATAGAATTATTGGGAGAATCAATTTATAAATTATATAATTGTCTAACCACTATACTGTACACCTGAAACTAATCTCTCTCTCTCTCTCTCTCTCTCTCTCTATATATATATATATATATATATATATATAAAAGCCTAAGTCTGTGGTTGGCAAACTGCAGCTCGTGAGCCACATGTGGCTCTTTGGCCCCTTGAGTGTGGCTCTTCCACAAAATACCATGACCTGGGCGAGTCTATTCTGTGAAATGGCATTAGAAGAAGTTTAAGTTAAAAAAATTTGGCTCTCAAAAGAAATTTCAATCGTTGTACTGTTGATATTTGACTCTGTTGACTAATGAGTTTGCCAACCACTGGACTAAGTGACTGTCCCACTGTTTGACTATTCACCTGATAGCTATGATGCACAATGACCACTGGGGGGCAGATGCTCCGACCAGTAGAGGACGGAGCCTGATTCCTCGTGGAATCGGCCATGGGTTAGGTTGCAGCTAGGGTACTATCGGCTCCAAATATGTTCCATCCGCACCAGAGACCCAGAGATCAGTTTCAGCCCAATCCCTACAGGTCAGGCCAAGGGACCCTACCAGTACATGAATCCATGCACTGGGCCTCTAGTATAAAATAATATTGAATTCCTTTATATAATACTAGAGGCTCAGTGCACAAAATTCATGCATGGGTACAGTCTCTAGGCCTGCTCCTTTTTATTGCCAAGTAGCATTTCATGGTATGAATGTACCAGTTTGTTTAACCCAGTGGTCAGCAAACTCAGTCAATAGAGCTGCAAACCGTGACTTGTGAGCCACATGTGGCTTGTGAACTGTGGTTTGCTGACTACTGGTTTAACCATTCATCTGTTAAAGGACAGCTGGATTGTTTCCAGTTTGAAACTATTATGAATATGGCTGCTATGAAAATTCCTGGAACAGGTTTGTCTGTGAATGTAAATTTTCATTTCTATGAGATAAATGCCTAAGAATGCAGTTGCCACTTTGTATGGTAATCACATGCTTAATTTTTTAAAAAATTGTCCAACTATTTTCCAGAGCAGCTGTACCATCTCACATTCCACCAGCAATGTATGAGTTGACTCAGTTTCTTGGCGTCCTCACCAGCCTTTGGTATGGTCACTTTTTAAAAAATTTTAGCTATTCTATTGGAGATGGTATCACACTATGATCTTAACTTACCTTTCCCTAATGACTAATGATGTTGAACATCTTTTCATGAGTTTATTTTACTACCTGTATATTCTCTTCAGTGCAATGTCTGTTCATGGCTTTGCTGATTTTCTAATTGGATTGTTTATTTTTACTGTTGAGTCTTGATAGTGCTTTATGCATTCTAGATACTAGCACTTTATTGGATATGTGGTTTACAAATACTTTCTCCCACTCTGCAGCTTGTATTTTACATTCTCTTCACATGGGCTTTTGCAGAGCAAGAAATTTTAATTTTTATGAGATTCAATTTATCAATATTTCTTTTTATGGTGTATCCTTACAGCGTCCAGTCCCAAGAATTCTTTACCTATCCATAGATACCAAAGGAATCCTCTATTTAAAAAAGTGTTATAGCTTTATGTGAACATTTAACTCATTATCCATTTTGAGTTAAATCTTTTGTAAGTTGTGACATTTATGTCACGTTTCTTTGTCTCCTCCTCCTTCTCCCCATCCTCCTCCTCCTCCTTCTCTCTCCTCCTTCTCCTCTTTTCTCATCCCTCTTCGTCCTCCTCTTTCTCTCTCCTCCTCCTCTTCCTCCTCTTCCTTCTTTCTTCTTCCTGCAAATGTCAATGCATTCAGCAACATTTGTTGAAAAGACTCATTCCTCCATTGAATTGCTTGGTTGTGTTTTGTGTGTCTATTTCTGGGTTTCCTATCCTGTTTCATTGATCTGTATATCAATGTCTTCACACAATCATTTTTATTATATGTTTATTTATTGTTGATAATATTACAGGTATCTCCCATTTCTCCCTCTGCCCCCATCCACCCAGCTTCCTCCCCATCCTGGGGAGGGCAATTGGGGGCCATCAGGCTGGCAGGGGAGGGCAGTAGTGGGTGATCATACTGGCAGGGGACGACAGTTGGGGGCAAACATGCCAGAAGGGAAGGGTAGTTGGGAGTTATCAGGCCAGCAGGGGAGGGAAGTTGGGGGCAATCAGGATGGCAGGGAACTGGTTAGGGGCAATCAGGCTGGCAGGCAGAATCAGTTGGGGCAATCAGACAGGCAGGCAGGTGAGTGGTTAGAAGCCAGCAGTCCCAGATTGTAAGGTGGATGTCCTAAACCGGCAGTTGGACATTCCCCAAGGGGTCCCAGATTGAAGGGGGTGCAAGCTGGGCTGAGGGACACCCCCACACACACAAATTTTGTGCACCAGGCCTCTAGTTTTAAAGACAAAGAACCTGAGGCTCAGAGAAGTTAAGTGACTTGCCCAAGATCACATAGCATGGAAGAGATGAATCAAAATCCAATACAGGCATGTTTGAGTTTGCAGCTCTTTTCTTCAACTCCAAGGTACTTCCCAAAGTAAAGTGTGGTAAGAAATACATTTCAGTTTCCAAGGCAGAAATGGACCCTCTTCAAAACCCTTAATAATTCCCATGTAGTCTCCTATCCCAGCCCCTAGAATCCTTTATTGCATATATACCTCCACATGTCTACCTTTGCACATGCTAGTATACCTCCACATGCCTGCCTCTTCCTGAAAATGTTAAATTATGTAAGCTCCTTGACAGAACCATAATTTACTTATATTTTTGACTCTAGGCCAGTGGTTCTCAACCTGTAGGTCGTGACTCCTTTGGCGGTTGAACAACCCTTTCACAGGGGTCACCTAAGACCATCAGAAAACACATATTTCCGATGGTCTTAGGAACTGCTCCTCTATCCATCTCCAGTTGGGCCCACCCATATGCAGATATGCCCACATATGAGTACCCATCATGATGACATCATTGTGCCAACCCCATCACATACACCCATACAAATACTGGTGTGACAGGGTTGGCACCATAATGTACTTATGCGGACCAGTAATACATGTGTAGAGAGCAGCTACTATGTAGAGAGCAGCTACTGTGTTGAAAGCAGCTACTCTGTTAAAAGAAGCTACTGTGTTGAAAGCAGCAGTATTGGAGGTAAAACGACATTTCATGAATTATAATTACTGGGTAAATGTAAAATCATGCACTGTAAGATCATCAACTACTGCAAAAAAAAAAATCTGTACCATGGGAACTTAATCTGGATGCTGATGGGTCTTTTTATATTCAGCTGTGGTTGATGCGAATACTTCGCCCTTGTGATAGTAACAGGTATGTAAAAAAACAACAACAACACAGAGAATGGTAAATCACAGGAAACGTTATGAACTGTATTGACTGAACTATACCATGTATTATCTTTTGTATTATTAAAGCTATTGTTATATATTATTTTCATTAGCAAACCATCCCATGACAATGGACCATGTAGAGAAGAACATTAAGAAAAGAAAATATAGTGAAAATTTTTTACATTATGGTTTTACCTCAATAATTACAGCAGGAATTGAGAAACCGCAATGTGTTATTTGTTGTGAAGTTCTATCAGTCGAATCTATGAAGTCGAACAAACTAAGATGACATTTTGATAGCAAGCATCCAAGCTTTGCCAGCAAGGATACCAACTAAAGCTGATGGACTCAAGAAAGCCAGACTTGACACTGGTTGCAAGTACCACAAACAAAATGTAGCAGCCATTAAACCTTCATATTTGGTGGCACTCAGAATTGCCAGAGTTATGAAACCTTACACCATTGCTGAGGATTTACTGTTGCCAGCGGCCAAAGACATTGTTCGAGTTATGATTGGAGACGAGTTTTTTACAAAATTGAGCACAATTTCCTTGTCCGCACAAGAATAGATGACAGGTCTGCTGATATTCTTCATCAGGTAATCCAGGAAATTAAATCTGTTACACTTCCAATATTTGGTATCCAGCTTGATGAATCTACAGACATTGCAAACTGTTCACAGTTACTGGTTTATGTGAGGTACATTAATAATGGTGACTTTAAAGATGAGTTTCTTTTTTGCAAACCTCTTGAAATGACAACTACTGCATGTGATGTATTTGACACAGTTGGTTCATTTCTGAAAGAGCATAAGATCTCTTGGGAAAAGGTTTGTGGTGTTTGCACAGATGGTACTCCAGCTATGACAGGATGTTGATCTGGATTTCAATGTTTGGTACTGAACAAGTCACCAAAAATCATCGGAACTCACTGTATGATTCATCATCAAGTATTAGCTGCCACTAGTGTTACAAAAAGTAATGAAAAGCGTCATAAGTTCTGTCAATTTTGTAAAGGCGAGCACTTTAAACAGTTGACTGTTTTTGTAACTGTGCAATGAGTTGGATGCACTGAACAATGCTCTGCTATTTCACACTGAAGTGAGATGGTTGTCAAGAGAAGAAGTTTTAAAACGTGTTTTTGAGCTTTGTGATGAACTCAAAACGTTTTGTAATCAGAGAGCAAGACCGTAGTTTGAAGCACTTTTCAGCGATAAAAGTGAACTGTAGAAAATAGTTTACTTGGTTGACATCTTTGCCATCTTGAATGAGTTAAATTTATCACTGCAAGGACCAAATGCAATATGCCTTGGTTTGTCTGAAAAGATCTAATAATTGCAAATGAAACTTCAGCTTTGGAAAAAAAAGTGGATGAAAATAAAATTTACATGTTGCCTACCTTAGCTGCTTTCTTTGGGGAACATGACATTGAACCAGACAAAAGGATTACGATGATAATTTCTGTGAAAGAACACTGCACATGCTTACAGACAAAATTTAATTGTATTTTCCAAATCTACCTGACACTCCACTTGCACTTGCCAGAAGCCCATTCACAGTCAAAGTTGAAGATGTTCCCGAGACAGCACAAGAGGAGTTCATTGAACTTATTAACAGTGATGCAGGGAGAACTAATTGATCTACAATACCAGTTACAAAATTCTGGACCAAATGTTTGCAATCATATCCTGTTCTGAGACTGTGTTGCGCCTTCTTCTTCCATTTCCAACAACATATCTTTGTGAAACAGGGTTTTCTAGCTTGTTGGTTATCAAGTCTAAATAAATACAGAAGTAGACTTGTTGTGGAAGATGATCTTTGTTGTGCTCTTACAAAGACTACCCCAAGAATTTCTGATCTGGTAAGAAAGAAGCAATCTCAACCTTCCCACTGATGTTGGCTTTTTATGCATAATGTCGCAAAATGTAGCAATGTAGTTTATTGTTGTTATATTAAGACTGTTACCCATGCTACACCATGCTTCAAGACAAAATTTCATTTATTTGTAATTAGAAATAAATATTTCACAATATATAATTACATACTGTTTTGTGATTAATCACTATGCTTTAATTATGTTCCATTTGTAACAATGAAAATATATCCTGCCTATCAGATATTTACATTACAATTCATAACAGCAGCAAAATTACAGTTATAAAGTAGCAACGAAAATAATTTTATGGGTGAGAGTCATCACAAGATGAGGAACTATATTAAAGAGTCATGGCATTAAGAAGGTTGAGAACCACTGCTCTAGACTTTGCCTGAGGTGGGAACACAACTGATATCTGGTGTATGGATGATGGAAGTTAGAAATTGCATTAAATCTTATGAACAATTCTCTCCTCACTAAGGGGGGCTGAACCTGGGAATATTTGAGATCCCTCTCTTATCTGTGCCCCACCATGCTGGGCTGGCTCTCTTTGATACCACATCACAATCACTGATGTGCTAGAGCCAGTTTGCCCTGGCTCATCAGAGCCAATTGTTAAATTTTCAGAATTTTGTAAGCCAGTTGTTAAACTGTTCATAGTTTGAAATCAGCCATGGCAGGTATGATCTCTGAACGCATAATAATCTGGCTACTCAGTGTGTGTGTGTGTGTGTGTGTGTGTGTGTGTGTGTGTGTGTGTGTGT